>JANQBM010000002.1:16632093-16656650 GCA_025594535.1 Erythroxylum domingense | reverse complement strand
CACCCTCGCGGGGCACGGACTCGGGTATCACTGTCGATATCGGGTTCGGGTTCGGCGGGAGTGGGGTGTTACATTTAGGGTAATAGTCCAAGTCTTCAAGTCTTCACGTCCCAACAGCATCCGGTCCAAGGATTTGAGCTAGATGG
The DNA here is from genome assembly GCA_025594535.1 of Erythroxylum domingense. NCBI lineage: Eukaryota > Viridiplantae > Streptophyta > Magnoliopsida > Malpighiales > Erythroxylaceae > Erythroxylum > Erythroxylum domingense. The sequence goes on along the minus strand of JANQBM010000002.1, from coordinate 16,656,504 downwards.
ATCAATTTGGGCTGGGATCCATAAAGCTCTCCTTCCATAGGCTTGGATTGTTCCATCTTCTCTAAAAGATAGCCCTCATGCGCATGGAGAGCCTCCTTAAGTCTCTTGGCCTTAGCTCCGGTCATAGGCCCAACTGGCATAGCTAGCTCTCCTCCCTTGCCTCTGTCATTTATGCTAACTCCATGGCGATCCAAGCTCCTGTTCAAATCAGGTTCAGTGTCCAGTAATGCACAATAGTCACTCTACTGAGATTTTTCTTTTACGAAAGTCTCGAATGAAATTTTCAAAGAATATCTTCAGCACAAGTGTGTGACAATGAGACTGTGCATTCAGATTTTTTGCATTTATTGATGTTACATTGTCACATACCATATGCTCATCAAGATTGTGAGGATAAGATAAAGTTGTATCCCTTATGTTTGTGGGCTTTTTGAGTGCTGATGAGGAAGTAGTTACCAAAGTATCCTTTCAAGTCAGTATTTTCAATTGTTTTGCTTGAATGTAAGGGGATGTCTCTGGTTTTATGTTCGTTTATTCTGCCCAAAGGTGTTGGCCTCACATAACATTTTGAAATGTATATAAAGGCATTAGATGGAGGAAAGTTATTGCTCAAGTGTTCTATTCGTCCAAAGGTGGTAGTGTCAATTTGATCGCTTTTATATGGAGATCTAATTGCATATATTATGTATTCAGTCCAAAGGTGTTTCATAATATGTGTGATTGGATTTTCAGTAAAGATAATATTTAATGGCTTTGAGAATCGATGTTATCCTACATTTTTGCTTATTTAAACATTATCATTTTACAATCACCTTTTCGGTCAATAAAATCAGTGTCACCATTAAAACCTTGACTGGTTTCAATACGAAGAAGTGGACAGAGGATGTATTGAATGCTATGGAGATGGCTGAGGTTGATATGGCCATACGGAAGGATAGGCTATTTCCACCTACATCTATGAGCTCGAAAGCTCATAAAGCAACCTATGGAGCATGGGATCGATCTAACATATCATATCTTATGACCATTAAGAAATTCATATATGACCATCTGCCTAGTGGACTTCTAGACATAGACATAGTGAAGTAATTTCTTGATAATGTCTCCCAGAGGTACACAGTCTCACCTAATGTTGAGACAAGGGCCTGGATGAAAAAATTATTCTCTATGAGGTATACGGGAGAAGAGGGAGTAAAGGAGTACATATCAAGAATGATTCATCTTCAAAGTAGACTGAAGATGTTAAACATTCCTCTTCCTGATGTCTTCATAGTTCACCAGACTCTGAATACACTCCCTTCAAAGTTTAGTAATCTAGTGAAGATATATTATTCACAGGATGAGGAATGGGACCTCAATGCTTTAATTTCCCATTGCGTTGCTGAGGAGGAGAAACTTAAGCTTACTACTCTTACAGCCCTCGAAGCAACTAAAGGCAAGGTAAAGATTAAGCCCACTAATATCAAAGGTAGAAAGACTAAATCTTCTCCATATACTGATGTTGGTCAATCCAGTGCTAGTAAAGGTTCGTATGACGTAAAGAAGTTATCAATATGAGGTCTATAAAGAAAGATTGTGACTATCAGACAACTCCTTAGCTTATCAATTTATGAATCTGATTTGCGATAGTCACATTAAGTACTTGGTGACTATATAGTAGAGCATCTGATCAAAGGTGCTTCCACAATGCAAGGATTCATATCCAGGATAAAGCCAAATAAAGGGAAGGAGGAACTGATGGTTCATAATAATGAAGAAGTAGAAGTAATATCTATAAGGAATATATGTACTGAACCTTGCTGCAAGGTTTATTTTGGTTTCTATATGACATATTTTATATGTGATCTTTGGATCAATTTTGGACAAAGAAGGTTGACGTTTTATATTTAATGCTTCTGTTGTACAGTTGTGTTTAATGCAAAACATAATGGTACAACTCTCTTGTCATATCGTTTGTATAGAAAGTGTCTTACCCTGAATTAGATATATACTTCTTCGTATCTTGCTAAACAAGTCATGAAATAAAGGACCCTGATGAATGAAAAGTCATACATGGAGTGGCATAAAAGCTTAAGCCACATTTCTAGAGCTAGGGTTGAGAGATTGAATAAGGAAAGCATTCTCTCAATTCTAGATTATAATGATCTGGAAACATGTGTTGACCATTACAGGGGTTCGTGTTTCTGACTTTTTGATTCTGATACATACGAATTTCAAAAGACCTTATACAATTACATTGTGCGATTCCAAATATATTCTGAATTTTGTTGATGAATATTCCCATTATAGTTACGTATTCTTGCTTAAAGATTAAAGGTTAAGAACCAAATGGGAAAATCCATTTAGAATGTCAAATCTAACCGTGTAGGAGAGTATCATGGCAAACATGGTATTTAAGGACTTCAAAAGGTTCGTTTGTTAGATATACATAATCAGTTGGGATAATGACTTGATTCACTATACTGGGTAGTCTTGAGTAAAATGGTGTGTTGTCAAAAGGCATAACCGCACCCTAAAGGACTTAAAAAAGTCAATGCAAAACAAGACTAATCAACCTGATTATCTAGAAGTGTGAAAACCCAGCCTTGCACACTTTAGTATATGAGGCTGCCCCACTGAGGTTGTATAATCCTTATCAATAAAAATTGCATGCTCATTGTTAGTTAGTAAGATATCTGGACCACTCTAAAGGCTACAGATCTTACTGTAGAGAAGGAGGGACAAGAATAGTGGAATCACTAGCAGCTAAGTTTTTGGAATATGATGTTTAAGATGATGGTGGGCGTTTTGACCCTTCGGATGATAACAGGGTGGATACTATAGTTATTACATACCTGCCAGTCATATAGTTAGATCCAGTAGATCTAGGTCTTTGTACTGTGCATGTACAGGTACAGAAATCCATACCTGTATACACAGAGGTTCCTGGGGGTATAAGATCTAATATAGTTATGAAATTTCACCAAAGTGAGATGACTTGCAATCCCATCTGATTATATAGTCTATTAGGTGAATAGGACTATGATATTAGATATGTTACGAATCCAGTTACTTTTACAGAAGTTGTTTCTGAACCCAGTGCAGAATTGTGGAGGGTTACAATGATCGATGAGATATAAGCCATGAAGTATAGTAAGGTCTGGGAGTTAGTTGATTTTGTAGCAGAACTGTGAAATTATCAGTTATAAATGAAGATTTAAGACCAAAAGGGTTTCAGGATAAAGTTCAGTAGTTTATGGGCTTGCTCAGTTACCCGATGGTTCACTCACGGAGAAATGTTAACTTTAATGTTATTTTTCTCTCGTATCCTCGTAGGATACCTTTTAACTAATTAAGGCAATTTGTAGCTCATGATGATATAGAATTACATCAGATGGTTGTCAAAACCATTTTCCTGAATAAAGATCTTTATAAAGTGGTCTATATGATACAAGGATTTCAGGATCCAGATAGAACTGACATGGTTTGCATATTAAGCAGATCAATATATGGTTTACATCAATCCTCTCGAAAGTGATACCTTGTAAATGATGTGGTTATTACCCCTTTCAGCTTCATGGAAAATAAAGTTAAAAAGATGCTTGCACTATGAGGTCAGGGGGAGCAAAGTTATCTTCCTATTATTGCTTGTACTATGGATGATATATTGCTCACGTCAAATTACTTGACCGTGTTGTATAAGGTTAAGCAACGTTTGGTCATAAACTTTGACATAAAGAACTTTAGTGTAGCAAATTTTGTCCTAGGTATTCAGATTCACTGACACATATCTTAACACTCATTATACCTCTCATAGAGTGCATACATTGAGTATGTGTTACAAAGATTTAATACGGTTAACAATAAACCTGTCATAGCACCTATCTCTTATAGTGAGAGATCATCTTTGGCATAATATCCAAAGAATAAAGTAAAGAGAGAGGTTATGAGGAATGTTTCGTATTTCATAGCCTAAAGTATGCTCGGCTATTTACTAGGAAGGACATTGCATTTACTGTTTGACTGTTTGGTTAGTATCTAATTAACCTAGATGTAGACCATTAAAATACAGTCAAGTGAGTGTTAAGATAATTAAAGGGAATCAAGGATTATATATTGACATATAGAAAAGTCATCAAACTAAACCTCAAAGGGAACCAAGATTCAAATTATGCTATATGTCTGAATGATTGAAAGTTCACTTAAGGTTACAGTTTTAAGTTTGTAAATAATACAATGTCGTGGAAGTATGTCAAGTAGACATGGGTAACTTCCTCGACTATACATGCAGAGTGCATGTCATGGGGCTGGTTCACATACTATTTAGCTTAGAATTTTGATTTCTGAGTTATTTATGATTGATTCAATGGCTAAATCCATTTGGTTGTAACTTGAAAATCAAACTGCTATGTTGTTTAATAACAACAATGAATATCATAGGATCTTAGCATTTTGAGGTCAAATATTTGAACATGAAGTAGTTGATATGAAAAGGTAATATTAAGGTTTGGAGCATTTAAGGACTGAGGAACTATAAGTCGATCCTTTAACTAAAGGACTTTGCCCACTTGTGTTTAGAAGATAAGTATACATTATGGGTGTTTTGAAGTCCTTAGATACTATTAGTTAAAAGATCGTTATGTTTTCTCTATATATATTTATACGTTTTAATATGTTATGACAGTATAATGATTCATTAATAAAAATGATCATTATTTATCCTCAGTAATACGTGTTATCATACATTGTCATAATATGTATGAACGTGTTAAGATTTATGTCAGTCTTAAGCATTTAAAGGTCATTGGCCATATATACAGATTGACCTTGAGTCTATGTCATTTAGACACATACAGTTTTATACGGATATCTTTAAAGTTTCATATGATATAAGGGGATATAAGTTTTTAATCCCATAATGGTTCTCTAATGCAGTTTAGCATTCATTCGAAGATCATAAAGGTTTTCTCTAATGTTGTTTAGCATTTGGTGAGAGGAAACAAGTTTTCTGTAATGTTGTTTAGCATTCGGTAAGAGAAAACAGTATTTCTCTAATGCAGTTTAGCATAAAGTTGGAGAAATTGAGACCTACAAACGAAGATGATATAATCTAGATCATAAAGGTATCATCCTAGTTTTCCACACTCCATTTTCCCATTCATGTTAGTGATCATCCTAGTTTGCCACACCCTATTTTCCCATTCATGTTGGTGAGGTATTAGGCATACGTGATTATATTGGATCTATGTCGCACATGGCACATGCATTTGATACTTTTTATTATCGAAAGCCTTGTAGGACAGAATGATAGACTTTCATTATCTTTGGATCAAATGTTTTGTTTTTAAACTTAGTCAACTAATACATTTGTGTAGCTTAATCGAGTTTTTAAACTGTTTTTAAACTTAAGTCAAAACTACAATTAAGTATTGTCCAAGAGGGAGAATGTTGGACATTTTTGTCCTTTCCCATAAAGTTGGACAACATTTAATTGTAATTTCAGTTTTTACAATTGTTTATTAGTTAGGTTACGTAATTTGATCTAAATAAAGATAATAAAGTGGCCCAATAAATGATCTAAGTTCAGGTAGAAAATGGGTCCCAATCAGTGTAAGCTGGACCAATATCAATCTTGTGATGGAGAAGTCTAATATAGAAGCTATATATAAAGGTTAAGGTCTCCTGCAGTTGCTCATATCATTCGTAAGCATAAGGATTCTCTGTCCCATTAAGAGAGCTTACATTTTGATAAAATTGTAAAAAGACGTTGACCACATCTCAGTGATGGATTCCGTGAAGAGGGTGGTGGATTCTCCCTCGTTTCAGCTTCGGAAAGCTCATTTGAAGTTATGGAATTGAAATTAGGTATTTTGCGCATTTTTTCATTTATTGCCCTTTCACGTTCGATCTGGGATACGTAACTAAGGTATCGTTATATATTACACACATTTCATGCTCATATATCTTTTTCATTTACAAATGGAGGCTTATCTCATTGTCATTCCCTTTTCGACATACCTCTCTATTGGGTTTAAGCTTTATATCTCTCTATCTTCCCTTTTATTTCTAAGGTTTTAATTTTAAGTTGTTTATATGAGCCATTGACTGGCATCAACATTTCTTGGTCAACATAATACAAGTTACTTCATCAAGGTTGAAGTTATCATCTTACAAGAGTAATTAAACTTATTTAAAACTCTATTAGTATTGTTTGTTTTAACAACATGCATAACAATTAAAAAGGTTTAGAGCTTTCCATAGGGATAAATGTGGGTGTGGTTAACAAAGGTCTATAATGGTGGAATTGGTTCTCAACTATAGAGGTTTTAATTAGTTCTTTAAAATGATGTTACTCTCATTAAAGTTCCTTCCTTCTTCCAATAGCTATTTATTTAATTAATAGGGTTTACCCAGTTAGTACCAAAAATAAAGAGAGTTATGGTGTTTAAAATGGAATTATTTTTTAAATAATTTGTAAAAGAAATCTTTCAAAGAAGAAGATAAGGGGAAAAAAGAGCAAAGCTTTATTTTAGAAGTGTGATCCATCAATGTTACGTGAATTCAACGCGGCATTGGTGGATCCCATATAAAGTAATAGTTAATAGAATAAGTCACTTCAGTAATAAAATGTGACATTTAATTAATGGAATCTTAATAAAGTTAAGTGTTTTGTCAATTGGGGTTTAATTTAGATGATTTTGAAATATTGTGGTCTTTTTTAACACTTCTAAATGTTAATGTCTAAATCAAAATTTGGCACAAACATTTAAGGCTAAAATGTACTTTCAACCAATGATAATACTTCCTTAAATGATGACTTCCCCTTACGAAGCCTTCTTTTTATAAGATCTTGTCTTTTTATAATCTTTCATATGATCATATAAATCATCCTTTAAGTGGGATGTGGTTTCCTATCTGGTTTACAAGTGCTCGAGCTTTGTGGGGGACTTCATCTTGGTTTTTTCCTTATGTTATTATCCTTATTGTTTTCCACCTAGTCTCCCTTATTTGATAAAGTCATTATCCATAATGTTTTGTAATTCTTGGTCTTATGTCCAATGTCCTAATGGAAATGACAATATAAATTTTTATCTCTTTTGGAAGTGTTAGGGGCCATTCTTTTTAATTTTTCAGTTAAGTTGTTATGAAAAATATAATCAACTACTTTATTTAATAATGTATTAAACTTGGGAAGGACTTCCTCGACCTTCCCTTTTTTGAGCTTTAGCTTGTTCTGCTCATGGCTTCTTCTTCTCCACTTTGTTAACTAAGCACTCGCCCCTCTTTCTATTCTCATTACTAATTGAACTTCTCACCTTTCACTTAGCATCTTTAAGTATCTAAATATTTTTGGTCCTAATCTACAGCTTCTAAAAAATTATGGTCTTTTTTCTATATAGAGTTCCACAGAAGTTAACAACTGTTGGATCCATTCATGAGGGTTGTTTGTTGTAATCCCTGAGTAGAGAATACGGATTTTGAATATCTCAAAGTTAAAATGCAAGGTAATCTATTAAGCTTTATTATTTCCTTTGAGTTATATATTAAGTAGGTAAAGTCCCCAGGTCTACACCTGACGTTGGAAAATTATGATAAGAACCTAATAGTCAATTGCTAAAGAGTGGTTATTAAAGCTAAAGGCATGGGCTAGAACTAATGTTATGAATACCGTATCAATATTGGCACCATATTTGATTCCAATACGATACTATACTGGTATCGATTAATATCGGATACCATTTCGGGTATTTTTAAAATTTATAAAATAGTCTCTAAATTTTGTTAAAATTACAAAATAATCCTTCAATATATTGTATTGTATAATTTATAATTTTACATCAACCATGTTTTCAAAAATTATATATTATAACTAATTTAAAATAACTCATAAATATAAATCCCAATTCATAAATTAAAATAATTCATACAAGATTAAATACTAGGCTCTCTCTCAGATATACCAAATAATACCAACAAACATAATAAATAATAATGTCCTATAATTACTTATTTGAAAAAAATAGAAAAAAAAACATCAATTACTTATTTGAAAAACTGACTATCTTGACTCTTTTCTTTTTTGTTTTTGAAAGAATTGACTCTTCTTGTTGTAACTTGTAAGTGTTTCTTTTTATGCATTTTGTAATCACATCATTTCTCTATCAAATTGCTTAGTTCTCACTTCTCAATACTTCACATTTCTCAAGACTACCTAGTTCTCATTTCTCAAAACTCTACCGTTCTCTTTTAAAAACTAAAACTCACCTCTACTCTACATCGTTTCAATTTTTACGTTCTTTTTCCTCTTCTTTCTTATTTTCTACTTCAGTTTTGTCTTTTTAGTATGACATATTGTTTATTTTGTTTGTTGTTTTAAAAATAAACTTTGTTCTTTTTCTTCCTTTGGTTGTCGTTCTTTCGAAGAGTGGAGATAAATCTAGGTGTTGCTCTGCAATCTTTTCTTTTGGTGTTGCACGAAAATGGTGACTAATGTGGGTAGCAATGAGGAGAGAGTGTAGAGAGAGTGGAGATGAATATGGTGGGCAGAGAGGAGAGGGGGAGAGATTGTTAGTTTTTTTTTTTTAAAAAAGGTCCTTCAAAATTTTAAGTTTAGGGTACTTGCCAGTATTTGACCGATATTCTAAATATTGAACAGTATCATCCGGAATTGTAATAGCAATCAGTACCGACAACTGGTACCTATGAAACAAGTTTCATACTATTTTTTAGTTGATACGGTACCTTTCGACCGGTACGGTATAAAACTCAACCTTCTTACTAAAACAACGAACATGTCGCGTTAGTTAAGATGACGGAGAAAGTATTATATTTTATAGTGCCAGATGCACCATATAGATCCATGAGTTCTTTATACATTTGCTCATGATTGATATATAATCATGCATATTATTGTAAGTGTCTTAGATTAGCATCTTAAACCTATGTGACATGGCTCAGCCCAGATGTTAGACACTAATAAATTATCAGTTGTCAAAATTACCTTCATATGTCAGGTTATTGCACAAGAGTGGATAGGACTCCTTACAAAAATGCTTGTGGAGTGTGCCTTTCTTATCTCTACTGTCTTTCTTAATAATTGTTTAAATCGTTGTGGCAGCATTTAACGGTCAATAGTTTATTCTCAAGCTCGAGCTACTCGTTGGTCTGAAGAGTTTCAGGAGTATTGATTGTTCCATTAAAGTTAGGGGATTAATGGCTTTCATGAGCATCCATTATTCTATTGGGATATTAAATCTCACGTTGAAAAGATACAACATCTAATAATAGGATATAAGGTTAAGAATGAGCAATTCTTCTTAAGGGTTTGTTTAGTTGGAGGGTTTGGAATGGAACGGAACGTAACGTAACACACTTCTATCGTTTAGTTGAGAGTTTCATAATGGAATGAGATGGAAGCAGAGGGTTTCATGTTACATTCCATTCCATCCTAAATAGTGAAAATATGAAACCTCCGATTTGGGGATTTAGGATGGAACGTAAACTAATAAATATATACTACCTAATATACCATGAATAATTTTTCTTAATACCAATTATTTTTCTAACCCTAACCTATTTTATATAATTAATAATATTTTTATATTATTTCTCCTTATCCTAATAATAATATTTTTATATTATTAATAAAAATTGTATATAATTAATAATAAAATTTTTATTAATGAAAATAGAAAATATTTAAAAAATTATTCTTTAATTATTTGTATATATTTCTATATAAATAAAAATATAAATAAATATTTTTTAAATATAAATCATATATAATAGAATAAAATTTATTAAATAATTTATAATAATATTTTTATATAATTAATAATAATATAATAAAACTTTCATTAAAATTTTAATTATTTTAAAATAGAAAATATATTTAAAAAATTATTTGTCACGTTATGCGTAACTTTTTTAATTGGACATAATTTCTGTTTTAAAATCATAGCGTTAAACTTTTTATAAGAACCATTTTAATATCAGGGGTATAATAGTCATTTATTATACATTACATTTCATTTCATCCTTCTTTCAAACAATATTTCACTACATTACATTATGAACCCTTCCATTCCTTCCAAACAACATTTCACTATATTACATTTCATTCCATTATAAACCGTTCCCTTTCGTTTCATTTCGTTCCGTTCCGTTCCATTCCATTAATTAACATCCAACCAAATAGGCCCTAAGACTTAAGTCTTTTGAATCTACCTTATTCTCAACCCAATTTAAATTTCAAGATGGTATTAGAACCTATAAGACCCAATGGCCCAGTAAAGATTCTGGAGCCCAAAAATTTCAAATAAATTCACTTAACAAACCCAAAAAGAGGTTGCAAGTGAAAGGAAGTATTGGGATATTAAATCTCACATCGAAAGATACAACATCCAATAATAGAATATAAGGTTGAGAATGAGCAATCTTCTTTAAAGCTTCAAATCTTTTGGATCAATCTTATTCTCAACCCAATTTAAATTTCAAGATATTTTTTCACGGATAAGGATAACTCAACTAATTTAAGATATTTTCAAGTGGGAATGTTATAATAATTTCAAAATATTTCCCAAAGACTCTACTAAATGATGCAGATTGAATTTAGAGTAAGCTTGTTAAGTTGGTCTCCAGCAAGTAAAAATTAAAAGCAAAAGTTTTAAGGTGTTCTCGATAAAAATACTTGGGAAATCAAATTAGTAAGATTTTGGATTTAATTTTGACTATATAATGTAATCATAAAAAAAATTTCTTTAACCTCTTCATGATTAAAATTATATCGTCTTTTATGTCATTTTTATTATGCATTCAAGGATTGGGACGTAAATTTATCCTTTATATTAATGGCAAGTTTTGTGCCACTTTCAACTATTTTAAAATAGAGAAAAAAAAGAGTTCTTAGCATAATATAAGTGAAGGTAGCGACTAAAAGCACAAACTTCTTCCCGAATTCTAATGTCTGTGTTTGCTAAACTTGCTAGAGCCGCCAAGGCGTGCCGCCTCCCCACCGCAGCCAAAACCCCAAACTTCTCAGCCACCCCACTGAGTTACATAACTCGTCGCTCCTTCCACCGTAAGCTCCTTTGATCGCCTTTTCTCCTGTATATTGCCGGTCTATTGACCAATTTTATTATCACCCCAAATGATGTTTCCTTTCTGATTTGTTGCATATTATACATGCGAAAAGTGATGAAATTTTCTTGATGCAGGTTTGGAAATTCAACGGCCAAAGTTGGATTTTGGCGTTAAATATCCATATATGTTTCCGTGTCTGTTGAGTGGTTTGCTTGGAGGTGTATTTATAAATGTTGCCTATGCGGATAATAATGAGGTGTGCTTTGATTCTACTAACAAACCCCCCCATTGTTCACGGACAGGAAGGAAAAAGAACAATTTTGTGGAATTGGAAATATGCAAGTTTATAATTTTAACTGTGGTTTGTGTCAAAAGCTGCACTTTTTCATTTCGTATGAAATATTTGATTTCTTAAGGCTTCTGTGAAACCTCATCTGCCGTCGGAATCTGCTTCAAACTTCACTGACTTGGAGGAGACTGTCAAGAGAGAACGTGAGCGAATTGAAGAGTTGCTCAGAAATAAAGGAATGAAATACGGTTCTTATCCTCGATATAGTGTTGCTGTTAATGGCCAAAAGGTTTTGTGCGCTTATTTTTATGGTTACTCCAAATTATACTGTGCTATTTGCTTTCCTCTGTTAAATGCTGTTTCATGTGCTTTTTACCGCTATCGTAATGTACGATTCTTTCTTGTCAGCCGTCAATTATTGCTTCTACACTCTTGCATTTCTATTACCGTTTCTAATGGATTTTTGTTCAGCCAATATTGGAATTTGTCACAAGTTATTTTTGTGGTTATTCTAACTTAGGTTATAAGTTCCTTTCCGTATCAGTATGTTGACTACTGTCCTCTGCTCAATACTTCTCAATACTGTTTCACATGCCATACAAGTAGGGGATGTATGTTGCTGTGTGACATATCACTTGTGATAATGGAAAGAGATGATTGAATGACTAGTTTTGAAAAACCTCAAGTAGAATGTTGGAAATTCCCGGCTATGTTCTGATATAAGATCCATGAAATCACCCTTCATAGAAAAGGTTAGGTTTATGGCTATAGTGCCTGTTTTGGCTCACTTTGAATCAGTTTTTTGAATGTCTAAAATTGTGTTTGCACAATGAAAAAAGAAACCTATTTTGATAGTGTTTGGTTACCAAATCAATGCTTACGAAAAACCACTTCCTCAAAATCATGGTTTTCAGAAAGATCTTTTACATGTTTTTTCTTTTAAAGCAAGGCTTTAGGGAAAAAATGATTCTCAGGCAAATGATAACACATTTCTTAGTTGTCCTTCAACTAGAGTTTTGCTTTGAAGCTTGTATGTATTTTTGTTTAGATCTCTAAACACTCATCTTTTGACTTTTATGTCTATAATTTATGTGTTGTAGATTTATTTAATTTTATCTTAATGCTCTTAAGGTAAATTGAAGATCAAGCTTTGGAAAGGTTATATCTTACATTTGAAGAGAGCGATTGGATTTAATAATTAGTGCGGAATGGGAGACTTAGAAGTTAAAACAAGCACAATGCAGACAACTAGAGAAGTACACCAAAGGAGAGAAAAATATAGAGAGGTTGTGGGAAAAAAGAGAAGGGTTTAGACGAATTGAAAGCAGAGACAGGAATTATGAGTCACTATTTACACAAAGCTAAAGACTAAATTTGGCTATAGTGGATAAGATAGAAACCCTAACAGAAAAGTAACCTAAAAACTTAATGGGAAGATAAACTTACACGTCGTAAAGAAAAATAAGGTAATTAACTCATTCAATACGTCATTCCTAGTTTCTTTTTACTAACAATCCTCATCTGTAATCTTTTTTTGCTGCAGGACCTTTTTTAGATTAATTTTCTGTTTGATTATGTGACCAATGAACTTTTCGTAGCCAAGAAAGTAATTACCATTTGTTTGTGATGTAATTACGTTCTATGTAGTGAAGCTGCGGCCAAAATATTTCTAACAAGGATATAGTTTGCTTGATAGATCACAGTCAAGTTTCGAATACCTCCTGAAAGTGATATTCCACAGTTGATTGCAAACCTTGTTTCAAATATTGGGTTGAAGGTTGATGGGCACAATAGTGGAACAGAAATACTATTGCGTGCTTGGGACAGGTTGGATGAATGGCTGTTTAGTTATCTTCCACTGTCCTTGCAGTCTCTAGCTTTTAGTTATCTACTACCAAGTGATCTTTGGTTATTTAATCATGCTAACCCCCTATTTCTCTTTCTCTTGTGCATGTCCAGTGCAGTTGCTTGGCAATTGATGCTTAACCGTCCAATAAAACAAACGGAAAGCGCTGCAGACAAGGACCCTACGAGAAATATTAATACAACTGAGGGAGATCTCACCATCCTCATATTTCGTTCACTCCTTAGCAAAGATAAACCAGTAAGTTTACTAGAAAAAAACCATTTGCTCTGTTATAGTATTATAAGATTCTCTCAAATGTCAAGTAGCGGACAAGCCATTTTGAGTGATTGATGTTAATATCACAGGAAATTGAGTTTATAAAGTCTGGGAGCTTTAGCACCTCAGAGCTTGATGCTTTAGTGTCTCTTTTACAATTAGCTAGCCAGAAGCAAAAGTCCTTAGATAGAAATCTTGGTGAAGGCACTGTAAATAATTCATCTGTAGAAAAGATTGCTACCGGTTTAGAATCCATGGGAGTAAGAGTTTATGGACTTGAGCAAACCGAATCAGATCTTTCAAATGGTGAGATTTCATGGGACAATATCATTGGATATGAGCAACAAAAACGGTAAGCGCGCATTCAATTTCAATTTCTTGTGTTGTGGATGTTTGATTTTCTTTATCTCGTTTTTGTTGCTGTGCATGCTGAAAGTATGTAGGTATTTATCGACTGTTTAAAATCATGAAAACAAGTAGTCTAGTTTTTAACCCTACAAAATTTAGTCAAGTTTGTTTGACTGATTAAACATGTCAGATATGTTTGTTTGTTAACTTAGTTTATTTAGAATTTTCATCCATCTCTATTCTCTTTAATCCCTCGTGACCATCTTATTCTAATTGTAGATTTAAAGATCATGCTTCATATTGGAAAGTGCTTGTAGATGATTCAGTTATATTATTTGCAGAGAAATAGAAGATACAATTTTGCTGGCTCTTCATAGTCCAGAAGTGTACGACGATATTGCTCGTGGAACTCGTCGTAAGTTTGAGCCAAATAGACCTCGAGCTGTACTTTTTGAAGGACCACCAGGTTATGTTTCCAGTCTTATTCTAGTAGATAAACATCGATTTACTTTTCATCATATATTATTAGATGAACAATTTGAAAAATGCATTTATACTTCATTTTGCCACATTGTATGGAGGCATTGAAAATCAATGTTAACCATTTTTATGGTTGTATTTAGTTAAGTTTGGCTTGCTGGTCCCTTCTTTTCATTATGACTTATTTAATAGTTGCTTGTTGACATTGATACATGTGTTGCTGTGGGCCTTAAGCAAAGGGGTTGTGTTGAATGTATATGTGTACATTTCTGTTATGTTATCAATCTTATGGGCTTTATCAGTAGTTTAAGTTTTTATTTCTCTGATGGATTTGCCTATTTCCTCCCATTTATATTTGATTCAGGTACAGGGAAAACATCTTCTGCACGGTTTATTGCTACTCAAGCGGTATGCCTCTGACATATCAATTTTATCTTCTTAATGTTGAATATAATTCTTATAATAATTTATTTGCAGTTTATTTAGACTCAGGTCTTTATATGAATCAGTGCAATTTTTACCTTTGATTATATTTTTAATATAAACCAATTCTTTAGTTAAGAAAGAAGAACATATCAGACCTTTCACTTTGGGGTGCTTCCCATTAGATGTCTTAAATTGTATGGCATTATGTCATTTGATTTGTATTCCAATCCTTTTCTTTCTCTAGGTGAATAAGGCCTTGTTTGATAAACAGCTTATCAGCCATTTTTTAGCTGATTGAAACATTTTAGCTGTTTGACTATTCAAACAGCTGATGGATATGTTTGGCAATCAGCTGATTGGGTTGACTGATTGAACTCAATCGACTGATTTTGAAAAAGCTCCCATGGAGGAGTGTTTTGTTGGATAGCTGAAAATCTAATATGAAAAAATCAATTGTACCCTAGTTTGCATATACCTGAAACTGTGGGCCAAACTCGTTGCTTTCTGAAATTGAGAGAAAATGGAAGACTCACTGAAATAGAAGAAATAGATAAACCCCACAAACCCCTTTTGATGGTTTTCTTCACCGAGGATTACGCCAGGAGCCACCTCTCTGTTTATCTACCTTTCTCTGTTGTAGCAACTCTATTGATCCTCCAGCTCAAAAGTGTGCTCTTTGTTTCTCCCCTTTGTCCTTTTTTGGTTGTTGTCTTAGCTACTCCTCTTTGCAGTTTTCTTTCGATTCCCAAAAATAGTTTTAGTTGTTTGATTACGCAGATATCATGATAACACACTTTGTTGAGGTTTTATTCACTTTTTATTTATTTCTTCTTCCCTCATTTCCCCACTGTTGAGGGCAAAGAAGTGGCTTTGATGTTTTGATTGATAAAAAGCCGTCTATATAATGCTGGAGATAAAACAACTTATTTTACGAGGTGACGTACTAGACTTTTTTCATGCAGTGTTTGTTTCTTGTGACCAAAAGTATAAACTTAATTTTTCTAAAATTAAATATTTAAATTCTAAATTTTTATGAAAATATTAAGATATAATAATCATGTTTTTATAAATCTTTTTTTCTTAAAGTCATGCTCTTATAAGTCATTTTATACATAAATAGATATTACTAAATAAATAATTTTACCAAACATCTTTAATAAATAGCTGATGTTATCCGCTGGTCAAATCAACTAATATAATCTGCTATCAGCTAACCGCTGATAGAATCAGCTAACAGTTAAATGCAATCTGCTGATTATCAAACAGGGCCTAAATCTAATGGAACAAAATGTTGTTGCATAAACTAAAACTCCTTCCTCGTATAAGCTTGCGAGTGTATTTTGTAATGCGTGATGCTTGCTCTTTTTTATATGTCATATTTGTTGAAGCATTTTAACATATTGAAACTTGATTCATTCCAAATGCAATAAATATGAGCTAAATTCTAAACGCATGGATTTCTTTTCATATTTTGGACAAAAAGTTTGCTTTAATTTATTATTAAGTATATCTTCAATCATGTGTATGCCTTGACAGAGTGTGCCATTTCTATATGTTCCATTGGAAGTTATCATGTCAAAGTACTACGGGGAAAGTGAGCGCTTGTTTGGTAAAATTTTTTCCCTCGCAAATGAGCTCCCTAGAGGTGCTATCTTGTTTCTTGATGAGGTAACAAAATTTTAATTATGCCCCGGGTTCATGTTAAATGCATGTTATAACTTTCATATCTTTTTTCTGACTATTTCTTTGAGATCATAACAGATTGATTCTTTAGCTGTTGTTCGACAAGATAGTACACATGAGGCCTCACGAAGAATTTTATCACTTCTATTGCGACAGGTGACAATTGGCATCTGGTAGCATTATGCTATGAAATATTCTCCATTTCTTGGAGAAATTCGTTTTTCTGTTTTTGCCTCAACGTTGTGGGTCTTATCTTATTGCTAATTTCTTCCTATATTTTATGGGTCAAAAAACATGTGTCTAGCGCCAATCTTTGATACTTTGTTATGTCTAGATATTTCTGGACCTAAATTACCAGCATCTCTAGCTATTAAATTTGCAGGAATGGGTTCCTGTCCCAGAAACATGGAGCTGCATGACTCCTTTACTTATTTCCTGCATGCAAAACTTCATTTTTAATCATACAATAACTGTCGTTTCTAAGCAGCAGTGGAACAGTTGGCTGGATACTTAGCTTCATAAAGTGGCATTTCTGAAGCTTTTTTTGTAGGAGCTTCAGTGTGGAACCTTTTGGATAATTGAACTTTGATCACAATACACTTGGTAAATTGTAGATCCTTTTTTTCTTTTTTAATTTTTGGCAGATTGATGGATTTGATCAAAATAAGAAGATTGTTATCATCGCAGCAACAAACAGGAAACAAGATCTTGATCCAGCCATGATCAGGTGTGGCAATGTGATTGTCCTATTGATGATCTTAAACGATTCATTTTTTCTTGATCACATTGGGATGACATAATTTACGTATTCTGTGTGCTGTCAGCCGGTTTGACTCGATAATAACTTTTGATCTACCTGATGAGCAAAGCCGCCAGAAAATAGCTGCCTACTACGCAAAGCACCTAAAAGAATCGGAATTAGAGGAATTTGCCAAGATCTCAGAGGAGTATGTGACATTTTGTGTCTAGGAATAAATTGTGGTTACCTTTGTTAAATGCTAGTTTCATGATGTTAGGTGCTTCTGAATACATCTGAAATAGATTCCATGAGCATCTATTCCATCTAGCTTGGCAAAGTGGGGTGCTCTGATGATTACATTGCCTTCTCTTCTGCTTAATCAACTTGTTTTCTAGGTCTGTAGCTGCATCAAGTTGAAGGAATATTCTCTTGTATCAGTTAATTCAACATCTGATATTTGTTTCCATGACCCCACAAGTTCCGTCTAGGAACTGAATTGCCTGTTTACAACAATTTTTCTTGCTTATGCAATAATTTTTTGCTTGCTGCTTTCAGTATGTCTGGGAGGGATATTAGGGATGTTTGTGAACAAGCAGAACGCTCATGGGCATCGAAGGTATTTCTTCCCTCTGTTGTTTTTTATTTGTTTTCTCAGAATCTTATGGCATTGTACACTGTTCGTTTCTTTACAGATCATTCGAGGACAAGCAGCTAAAGATGAAGAAAAAGGCTGTCTTCCACCATTTTCAGAATATGTTCATAGTGCTACAACCCGGCGGAAGGCCTTGTCCAGTGTAGCAGATCTAAGAAAGAATAGTTCTAACAGAGATACGCCAAGTGTGCTAGGAATAGGATATAGTTACGGTTAGAGAAAAGAAAAGCTAGTTGAAATGTGAGAAGCAGCTTATTGGACAGACGCCCAATAACAGAGCTTCTTCCCTGTATTCCGATAAACGATAGCAGCATAATTAGCAGCAAGCTATTTATTTAGTAGAGAGAAGAGAAATTTATATATTTCCCTTGCGGAAAATGGTTCATCTGATTCTTCATCAACTCGTTTCCTCTCCCTACCAACTACCCTCCCAGTAAGAAGCAGCTGAGTCTGCAGCATCATTTGAGTCAATTCAGCCTTCGTTTCCATTCTCCGCTTCTGACCGTCCCAACGCGAAACTTCCCTTGCTTTGATCATCTCCATCTCCTCCCGCTCCATTCGGAGAAATCGGAAAGCTGCTGCTGCAGGTTGGGAGAGTGGGAGCTATGTTGGGAAGTACAAGTTATTAGGCTGTTAGATCCTTGGTCGTCAAATTCCGTTCCGTATTTCTGGGCTCCGACTCCAACGCCTAGCCGGTTGCGGTTGTTTGCCATACACAAAACATGACTTGATAGGATCGATCAAATATAAAAGGTGCGGGACCTACCACCATCCCCGCTTGCCCCAAACCCACTCTGATTATAATCAACACCTTTTACTATATTATCAGTCACTTAATTTTCATTTTTAAATTATACAATTAAAAGTCTATCCATATAATTAATGGTTAATTATAAAAAGATCTTAACATTTACCCATCTATACTTTACAAAATGAGGTTAAAATGCTTCAACTTTTAATTTGTTGTGAAAATAACCTTGTGTTAACTTTCCTATTAATATTACTATTATTCAACTTGTTTCGAAAATAACTTGCCGTTACTTTTTTGTTTTTGTTCTTGAGTCTTGAAAATACAAAACTCTTCTGTGTTGTGGATTGTCGTTGTCTTGTGATTATGTGTGGAGTATCGCTGCCTTTAGAGTGTCACTATTATCTCTTACAGTTGGGTGCGATTGGAAGTGTTTTTAGGAGTGTTTCACTATCGCATATTTTTAGGAGGTGAATTTATCTAACTTTAGGTTGATGTGTTTGAGGAATCATTCAGTGTTGTTGAGTTTTATTATTTGATCATTTGTTGATATTCTCATTGTTGTGGCATCTTGATAAAAAAAGAAGGAAATTATCACATGTTCCCCTGAGTTAGATCATTCGTCATTAGCATCCCCAGATATTACACTTGCAATTGGAACCTTGACTTAGATTTGATGAATTTTCAAATACACTTATGTTGTTGATTCATCGTATTTAAACAATAGATAAGAAAATTGATGTTGGCAGGACCGATTATTGATTGAAGTCCAATGAAAAACTAATCTTATATTCATGTTCATTAGGAAGACTTCTAACTCTTTTCTGTAGCATATTGGTGAAGCAATTTATGTATATGGAAGTCTACTAGGGAGAGACTGAGGAAGGGTATGGTATAGTCTGCAGAGCTAAGTCCATATTAATTCAAATAATATTCCTTTCTAGTAGATATCCTATTACATCTATGTCGTTAAAAATTTCAATTCTTAAACCTAAGACTATCCTATAGAAATGTAACTAGAACAACTACTAATGTTACAATGGTTTTACACAAAAAGGAGGAAGGCTTAGTGGGTTATGATGCTTACCTACCAGGATCAGTTAGTACTAAAATTGGCAAAATTTGTGTTAGAACTAGAGCTAAAGTTGAGGTGAGGAATATTGTTGTTAACTTTGGAGTTAGCCTTATAGAGCTTCTATTTCAAGTTATAGAGTCATGATGCTTATCCAACACGATCAATTAGTATTGGAATTGGCAAATTTTGTGTTGACTGGAGTTGAGGCGAGGAATATTATTGTTTACTTTGGAGTTAGCCTGGGAGAGGTTTTATTTCAGGTCATAAGGTCATAATGCTCATCCAGCAAGATCAGTTAGCATTGCAATTGACAAAATTTGCATTGGAATATTGTTGTTAACTTTAGAGTTAGTCTTGGGGAGCTTATGTTTCATGTCAAAGAGTAGTGCTTGATTCTCTTATTTAAAAAGTTGTGCTTTCTTCCTTAACTTCTTATTCTCTTTTATAAAGTTTGAGATATTTTTATAATTCATATAAATTATGCATGTTTTCATACTAAGGAGATCATAAAATATGTATTGTTTATTTTTAACACAATCTTCTTAACCTTCTTTTTTTATTTATTATCTCCTTAATTTTCTTGTAGAATTGGTAGTTAAGAAATAAGAACATCTCACACTGCTAATAGGGTCTAACTTATAAATCCCAACATTTGAATGACCCTAAGACATGGTTTAATTCAATAAAAGATGATATACAACTTCAGTATATAAAGAACAACTTTATAATTAAAGAGTTTTCGATATAACCAAAAAGCTTGATCTTGTTTACTGGATTTAGATCTAGATCTAGATCTTTTCAATTGGAAGATATATATAAATACATATAATTACATTGATTTTTTGTTAGTTTTATCCAAAGATATTGTAGTAGTTGAATGAGAAAGTGTTACTCATGCTTGACCATCGTGTGTATTACAGAAAAAAATTGGTTGGAAGTAAAATTTATGTGGCTTTTATTAAGGGTAGAAATCTCAGGTCTGAGCTCAGCCTGACCTGACTTTTTTTTAAATATAATTTTCAAAACGACATTATTTTGCATTTTTCCATCAGCCTTGGGCCTACGCAGTGTAGGCTCGGTCAATGGTTTGAGCCCAATCAGACTCAAAAAAGTTATGCCCAAGGTTCATTCAATTGGGACATGACCCATTGACTTTGGGCTGGGTTCGATCCCAATTGCCAATCCTTGCTTTTTATTACATCTACACTTGGTATATACTTGATAGGGGAAGAGTGTGAAGCTGTTGTTAATGGATTCAAGAATGTGATTTATTGTTGTTTCAATAATTTAGCATAAGTTGAAAAGAAATACTCTCAATTTTTCCAAAAGAAGGTGTTATATTTAACAATAGAATGAGATTTGTAATTTATTGTTATTGTATTTATTATATAATATGGATATTATAAACTTGAGTAATTTTCAGAATCTCTATATTGATTTTCCCAATTGTAATGACCAAATGAAGCTAGGGATATCAAATACTAAGCCTAATATTGGTCAATATTTTTATCAATATAGTAATACAAATGTGAGTATTGCCCTTATGTTTTTATCGACACATTATGAATATTTCAATTATAAATTATATTATATTAATGTTATCATTCAAATTGTTGGTGTCTTATAGGTATGTAGTCCTGGTAAAAGAGTTAAGGCTTTGTTATTGTAACAAATTTTGCTAGACATCTTCTATACGTTAGGGTAAGACTTTTATCTGCAAAATACATTATTGTGTGCAAGAGATGAATTTATTTTTTTAATTCTTTTGTAATGCAAAGCATAAGAGATTTTCATTAAGTTGGGCATTTAATGTGTGGGAACTGAAAAAAACAAATATTTTGTGTGGTCAAGACAATCAAACATCCTTATCCATATCCAAATCAAATTTTCAAGACAGTCTAACATTTCTATCCATAATCAAATCAATTATCCAATATAGTCAAACATCTTTATCTATATCCAAATCACATAACAAATTTTCAAATACATATTCATATTCATATCCATATCACAACACACAGTTAGAATACATATCGAAATCATAACACATATTTCAAGTATGGCTCATTTAGCTGTTGATTCCCATCATCAATTTGGGATTTTATTGGAGTTGATTTTTTAGCCGTTAACTTGTATCTTCTTTAAGTTGTAGTTCTTCTTTGATCATTTGTATTTTGAGAAGCTTGAGTTAGCTCGAACACTTGAAATTGACTTCCCCCCATCTATAAAGCATTTATAAACAAAAGTATATTGTGACCAATTAGAAATAAATAACAAAAAATTACCCAAAATTTGTAATTTGGTAACAAACTGTAAAGTAAGTATTCTTACTAACTTCTCCAAATGTTACCCTATACCTTTAGGGGCCTGTATACATATAAATGTTTATGATATTTAAAAATTTTGATAGAAAACCAAAATTAAAAATGAATATTCACTCACCTCCTTCTTCTCAATTCTTAAGATAGATGTTACAGTGTTGGATCTTGTAGATATTGACTGTCTACCTCTTCTTCTTACACTACTGTCAATGTTGGATGTAGATGCTATATTTTTGGTGGTCTTCCACATTTTCTCTACAATTTACAAGTAAACTTAAAGTGAATGATTGTATATTTAAAGAATATTTATCATAAACATAATTATAAATCAATTTATAATTACCTTAGCAATTTCAAGTTGTCTCGAAGATTGGACCTTATTTTTGCATCCTTTTTTATTGTGACCAACTTCAAAACAATGTCGATATTTGATAAGTACTCCAACTTTGGTCATCTTGTTTGGATTTCGTAGTTTTTCATCTTTATCCCTTCTTCTAGCTTTATTAGGTCTTCCAAGCGTCTTCTTAATCAAAGGAGGTAACATAGGTTATAAGTTTTCAATCCTTGTCCAAAATTTTGGACCGCTAATGGGTTCCATGGTATACTGATAATTCTTCAAATAGCACTCATATTTATAGTATCGGCTCACATACACATCGATATCCTCTCTCTGATTTGATATATAAGTAAATGCATGCTTACATGGGATTCCTGTTAAATCCCGAAGTCTACACCGACATGTTCTTGCTTATAAATCAACAATGAACTTATTTGCAAAATTTATTACTTCGAACTTCAAACTACCATGTATCCTGATGATACAATGACTTGCTTCCCATTGTGTAGTTTATATCTTCTTTCTCACCCTTGGATATATTTTATCTGTGGATTTGATCATCATATCTCTTTTTTTATGAATTTGAGTAACTAAAGATACTCAAATATCCTCTAGCATATTAATTAGGATTTTTAATCGTACTTCACAGATAACATGTTCAATGTATCTGATATAATGTTATGAACAATTTCACACTTTGGCTTTGTGCTAATAAATTCTTTCATAAATATCTCAAGATTCCTTGCTTTGAAGTCAGTTAATTGAAGAAAGAAATATGTTGTCTTTAATCCAAAAGTGATTGAACTTTATTAGTGATTAAACTTCAGCATCACTTTCCCCCTACTCATTGCACCAACTATGTTAACTTTCTACTTCTCTTTGTGAATTGTTTGAATAATTTCGATCTTTGTTACTACATTTTTTGTTGCTTCCAACCCCATCCATAACACCATCACATTTAAACTTACTACCTACTTTTTTCCCATATTTATTCTTATTAGCTCTTTATAATAACATATTCTCCATCATTGGTTGCATAAATTTCATCGTCACATATGTCATTTTTAGATTCAGTCATCTCCATAACAACAAAATCTTCATCTTCTTATTCCATTTAAACTTGGAATAACTCTTCTTCATTGTCGATATCATAATCAATTTCTTCACCGTCACTTCTAGGATTATCTAACCATGCTTATAATAGATTTCAACATTGTAGTTCTTCAATTTCTTCCACGCATTAAAGCATTAACAACATGTCCTTATTATCTTGTAAACTCTACTCTTTCAAGCATCTCATTGACTCTTTTGGAAATTTATAAAAATAGATACAATTATATGCCCTTTATCTTCCGATACTCCTTTTAATACTAACATACTAAGTTCTTCAACACCAATAACCTTCTTCATTTAGATCTTATCTCCAACATATTTGTTTTCATTTTTTTCTAATAACCTACCATAATGAAACTTAAAATTTACCAACATCTACATTACAAAGAATTTTACTATTATTTTCTAACAAATCAAAATTGCAAGCACCTCATCAAACCAAATATATAACATGCTCTTTTTAAGCATTTTATTGCCACAACTTATTTATAGAACAAGTCCTCAATGTTTGAAATAGAAAGCAAATTAAATTGATACAGGTTATAGAATTAGATATAGAAAATAACAAAATACCAAAATTTGAAATACTAGAATTTAATATAGAGATAACAAAATATGCAATTTAACATATAAGTAGTTTAAATCTTTGTCATCTTTCATGCATGGTTTCTAGGATAGTTTGCATTCATTTTGCATGTGTTTGTTTATTATTGTGTGTTTTTGTGTGCTTTTATGTTTGTTATGTGTGCAGGAGACCAAAGTGGGGATTGAAATTGTAATGCAGGAGATTTGGGTTGTTTTGGAGAAGTTACGTGCTGGAAACAGATATGACATGCCCATGTTGTATCGAGTAAGAACTGGGCAGAATTTATGGACGAGTTTTTAAGCCCAATCATCATCTATTTTGGGTTGGATCTTTGTTGGAGACGCCGGACACCAACTGGGAAGCCATAATGAAGAATCCAAATTGAAGACTAACTAGGAAACTTCTACTAATTTTGGCTAGGGTTACAAATT
>JANQBM010000002.1:16609220-16627043 GCA_025594535.1 Erythroxylum domingense | reverse complement strand
TCAAAAATCACTCTTTATGCACTTATACCAGGAAGATGTCATGAATGCATGTACAGTAAATTTTCATGCGCAAAACTCACTATTCACAAATGCATGAGCATCAGATGTGTTGTCCTAATTTCTCTGATTGCTCTCTCGTGTACCCATTTCCCTGGTCCGACTCGTGATATGGGAACGGAATGTTACACTTTAAAAGGTGTAAACTATTGAGTAATATACAGTGGAAACTAGATGTGTTCGGAAATTCAATTAAGAACTAATTGTACTCCCACCAACTAGCTTACAAGCTAACATATTCAATTTTGCTTACATTGCCTTGTATGTAAAGGGTCTAGAGTTGTGCAAAGATGAAAGATAGTCTCCAACATCTACTGATGATGAATTATAACCTTGATTAATTATATAGATAAAAATCTGCATCCTAATTTAAGAAAATCTTGTTGTTACATTCTTTCCATATTCTATAAACCAGACAACAAACGAAAATTTGGAAAAACCATTTTATCATTTTCATATTAAAGTGTATTTGGATGCTCTATTCAAAAATTTGTAACCGTTAGCAAGAGGAAGAGTTATATTCCAGGGGTTTATGATGCCTTTCCATTCATACAGGGAGAAATATATTGCTGAGATTTAAGAATTCTCAAAAGATGTTTCTAAAAAGTAGCAAGCACGATAAATCAAAACATAATTAACTAACCAAATTCAACAACAGAACTGAACAAAAGAAAAACATAAACGAATAATCAAATTCAACAATAGAACAAATAATTAAGTAAATTCAATCAATAAAAGAGGGCATGCCTTTAAGAACAAAAAGAACTGAAAAGTGAT
The DNA here is from genome assembly GCA_025594535.1 of Erythroxylum domingense. Classification (NCBI taxonomy): domain Eukaryota; kingdom Viridiplantae; phylum Streptophyta; class Magnoliopsida; order Malpighiales; family Erythroxylaceae; genus Erythroxylum; species Erythroxylum domingense. The sequence continues at coordinate 16,626,209 of JANQBM010000002.1, read as the reverse complement.
TCGGAACCAAGCGAAACAAATAACCAAATTCGACAACAGAACACTGAATTATTGGAAAGAATTTGATCTTCTGCCTCTACATTTACTATTAACGCTTCGATAGGAAGCAAGAAAATAAGTTATTGGAAAGAATTACAGTTGATTGAAACTAAAAAGAAGAATGAGAATATCTACAGAAGATTAGACAATTGAACTTAATACTGAATTTTCACTCAAATAGATGACTTAGGTTTAGATAAACTCACATGCCAAAAATGCGTTATAGGGAAACATATTAGAGACACTCCCAATTGCACCTAATCGTAAGAGATAATAACAACACTCCAGAGACACTCTAGAGATAGCGACAGTCCACAGTGCATAAGAGTTTTGTGTCATCAAGACTCAAAAATAAAACAAAACAAAACAGTAAATGAGGATAGGTTTTTAATCTCTACGTTTTAAATTTCTGAGTTAAAAAATAGGGACATATGTCAATGGCATGTAAAAAATTATGACCGAATTTGTCAAGTCATCAAAGTTAACGTCCGACTATTTTCACAATAAATTAAAAGTTGAGATATTTTAGCTTCAATTTTTAAAATTAAGATAATATTGCGAAATTTAATAAATTTTAAGATTTGTTTATCATTGACCTATAATCAATGTATATGATATCGTTCTGTACCATCCAGACGGTATCGTATTAGCTAAAAATGGAATAGTACGGTGGATATTGGTATCGGCCGCAAGTATCGACCAGTACTGGGTGGTTACCGTGAAATGGGAAAGTTTCAAGGACTAATCTACAAAAAACAAACATTTTTTGCATATGCCTCCCCCGACGTCTCTTCTGTTCTGCCTCTCATTTTTTGTTTTTGCTCTCTCTCTCTCACTAACTCATCCTCTCCTCTCTCTATTGCTCTCATCGTCCTCTCCTCCACTCACGACAGTGCTTGGCTACTCCTCCACCAGGCAATGTCATCTTCGCCTATCGCCACCTCCGCTTGTCATGGGTCGCCACCTCCTCCGCCTATCATTAGCTTAGCCTGTCGCCACCAACCATCGTCGACTCTTCTCTCTAATCTTCATTGACCACCAAGGCACCACAATGCATCATCTAACAGATCTAGGAATAATACCCAGATCTGGACCAGACCGATCACCAAATCCAATTGTGAATTTCTATTTGTTAGGTGTTTTTTTTTCAATTTCTGTTAGAATGTTTCTGTTAATTGTTTGTGTTGTGAGGAAGGAAATTGTGAAGGATTTCTGGTTAATTGTTTATGTTGGAAACTTGGAGTTGTAAAGGATTTCTAATAATTGTTTGTGCGGGATTTCTGGTAAATGGTAACGGACATGTGAAATTTGTGGTTGGTTCGATTGGTTTTGATTTTGGTATTGAAAACATAAAATTTGTGGTTGGTTTGTTAGTATTTGGTAATAAAAATGTTTGGTTCATTTGTTTGGTTCATGAAACTTGAAAGTCGTATATTGCAATGTATTGTAGTTAATTTTAATGGTTTGTTGGTTGCTTTGGTTCACATTGAATTTTTGAAACAAACAAATTTTGTTCACTAAATTTGAAAATTAAAACAGAATTAAAAATAAAAACAGAAAATTAAGAAGATCCATTCATGTTATGCTAAATGGCATGTAGCTGTAAGTGCAATTACATTACCATTATTTGAAGAAAAGATAATTTGTCTAAAAATACACAAAAAAGAACCTAAATTAAAAGAGCTCAAATGGCATTATATTCATAGAGAAGACAACAATTAGAATTGACTACTTTAGATATATCTAAAGTTTAAGTTATTAAATTTTAGATTAAATTAATTTTTTATTATTTGTTTAAGAAGTCATAATTAAATGCAATGTTTAAGGTGTATACTAGTTTTTAAATTTCAATTTAATTCTAATAATTTTATCCAAATTTATAATGGCATATTTTATTATCCCTAATCTTCTTGATTCATCTTGATTATTGTAAGAGGACAATTAGAAAAAAACCTACGTGGTAATAGTTTGGGAGGTTCTTTACATATCATTGCTAATTTTGTTGATAAAAGTACTAAAGGATTAATTTCTTACAAAAATAACATCTTTATATTTTTGTTACAGATAAATGGAAGGAAGTTCAACTACTCCTGATCAAACTACTTCAGGAAGATATAATGATCCAGATTGGGCTCATGCTATATTAGTCTTAGGTATGAAGAATCATACAATTTGCTTGTTTTGTGACAAACATTTGAAAGATGGAGGAATCATCCGATTGAAGAAGTATTTAGCTGGGGTTAAAGGAGATGTAGAACCCTATAAAAAAGTAAGTCATGATGTGAAGTGACAAATGAAAACATTGCTTGATGAATATCAACATAAGAGAGATAGAAGAGAAAGGTTGAATTTTGAAATTGGTAGTGGATGTTCGTTTTCTAATTTCTGTGGTGATTATGGAAATGTTGAAGGTGGTAATGGTGGTGGTGGTAGTGGTAGTGGTACTAGTAGTGTTCCATCTCAGGCTCAAGAAGAAGTATCTGAACCTAATGTGAGGAAGAGAAGAAGGCAGGTGACTAGTTTCTTTACATCATGAACAACTGCTGGAGTTCAAAGTTCAATTCCTAATGCAATGCAATCAAGAGATGTGGCTCACATTGTTGATATGGCAGTATCTAGATGATGGTATGATACAGGTTCATCATTCAATGCTTCTCAATCATATTATTATCAACCTATGATGGATGCAATAGCCTCTTATAGTCCGGGATACAAAGGTCTTTCGATTGATGACTCAAAAGGTAAACTTTTGAGTTATTCTGTTTTTGAAATTAGACTTTATTTGGCTGAAAGAAGTGTGAATTGTGGTACTTATGGATGTTCAATCATGTGTGATGGTTGAAAAAATAGGAGACAAGAGCTTATTATAAATTTTTTGGTTTATTCTACAAATAGCTCTATGTTTTTTAAATCTATTTATGCATCTGGCCTTATTAGAAATACTGAGACTTTGTTTGGGATATTTGATGAAGTTGTGAACGAAGTAGGGCCAAAAAATATTGTTTAGTTTATTACTAACAATGATTATGTTTATAAACTGACAGGAAAAAGGTTACAGAATACGTATAATTATTTTTTTAGACTCTTTATGTTGCACATTGCATTGAACTAATGCTGGAGAATATAAGAGATCCTAGGTATTTTCTTGTTATTGATGAGACTATGTAGAAACCTAAAAAGGTGACAAAATTTATTTATAATCGTACATGGGTACTGAATTTGATGAGAAAGGAATTTACCAATGGTAGGAATTTGTGTCGTCCTGCTGTAACAAGATTTGTAACAAAATTCTTGTCACTTCAGTCTTTTGTTTCGATGAAGAAAGAGTTAAGACAAATGTTTACAAGTGATAAGTCGATTGCATCTCAGTATGATAGGTCTAATGTTGGAGTGGAGGTTTGTAATATTATACTAGAAGCTAGAGAATTTTGGTATCAATGTCAATTTGTTATCCGAGTTTGTGAGCCTTTGATGAGGATGCTTCACTTGGCTGATAGTGAAGAAAATCCAACAATGGGTTATATTTTTGATGCTATGGAGAAAGTGACAAAAGCAATCAAGGCCAATATGAAACATAGGCCTTCTTTGTACACACCACATCTTTCAATCATTAATAAGAGAAGGGAAAGACAACTTTCTTCTCTGTTGTTTGCAGTTAGGGCATTTTTGAATCCTGGTATTTATTTTAGACTGAATCTTAGTAAGCAGACTGAAGTTAATAGAGGAAAGTTTTTAACTATTACAACAATTGTTAACATTGACACGATGCAAAATCTGTTAAGCTCACAAATGGAGCTTTATAAGTTGTCTTATGGAGATTTTGGAATGTCGATTGCTATTCAACAAAAAGGAAAACTTTCTCCAGATATTAGTTATTTCCTTTTTCTTAATTGTTGAAAATTAATTATCACTTATTTTGTTTATAACATTACTTTTGTTATCTTATAACTTATAATTTCTTAGTCGGATCAATTTGAAAATGTTGTTCCAGAATTGAAAAGGATTGCAATTCGAATTTTAAGTTAATGTGTGAGTGCAACAAGCTGTGAACGAAACTAGAGCACATTTCAATTTATCCACTCCAAAAAAAGGAATAGATAAGAGGTTGAATGGCTTAGTTTTTGTTCGATATAATTTAAAGCTTCAGGAAAGGTATGTTATTATCATTATTATCATTATTAATTTTGATGTAATTTCTTATAATTTTCTAAAAATTAAATTATATCCCATTTTTTGTGATTGTTAGAAATTGAAATTGTTGGGAATGAAAATTGTTTTGTGATTATTGGAAGTGGGAATTATTGGGAATGAAAATTATTTTATGAATGTTTTGTGAATGTTGGAAATGAAAATTGTGAATGGGAATTATTTTATGAATATTTTGTGATTGTTGGAAATGAGAATTATTGAGAATTGTTGGAAATGGAAATTGTTTTATGAATGTTTTGTGATTGTTGGAAATGAGAATTGTTGGAAATGAAAATTATTTTATGAATATTTTATGATTGTTGAAAATGGGAATTGTTAAAAATGAAAATTGTAAATGAAAATTATTTTATGAATGTTTTGTGATTGTTGGAAATGGGAATTATTGAGAATTGTTGGGAATGGAAATTGTTTTATAAATGTTTTGTGATTGTTGAAAATGAGAATTATTAAAAATGAAAATTATTTTAAGAATGTTTTTTATTGTTGGAAATGGAAATTCTTGAAAATGAGAATTGTTTTATGAATGTTTTGTAATTGTTGGAAATAAAAGTTGTTTTATGAATGTTTTGTGATTGTTGGAAATGGGAATTATTGGGAATGGAAATTATTTTATGAATATTTTGTGATTGTTGGAATTGAGAATTGTTGAAAATGGAAATTGTTTTATGAATGTTTTGTGATTGTTAGAAATGAGAATTGTTGTAAATTATTGGAAATGAAAATTATTTTATGAATGTTTTGTGATTGTTAGAAATGAAAATTGTTGGGAATGGAAATTGTTTTATGAATGTTTTGTGATTGTTGGAAATGGAAATTGTTGGGAATGAAAATTATTTTATGAATGTTTTGTGATTGTTGGAAATGAGAATTGTTGAAAAATATTGGAAATGGAAATTATTTTATGAATGTTTTGTGATTGTTATAAATGGAAATTGTTAGGAATGAAAATTGTTTTATGAATGTTTTGTGATTGTTGGAAATGAAAATTGTGAGTGGAAATTATTTTATGAATGTTTTGTGATTGTTGGAAATGAGAATTATTGGAAATAGAAATTGTTTTATAAATTTTTTTATTGTTGGAAATGAAAATTGTTTTATGAATGTTTTGTGAATGTTGGAAATGGGAATTGTTGGGAATGAAAATTATTTTATGAATATTTTTTGATTGTTGGAAATGAAAATTGTTGGAAATGGAAATTGTTTTATGAATGTTTTGTGATTGTTGGAACTGAGAATTATTGTAAATTACTGGAAATGGAAATTATTTTATAAATGTTTTGTGATTGTTAGAAATGGAAATTGTTGGGAATAGAAATTGTTTTATAAATGTTTTGTGATTGTTGGAAATGAGAATTGTTGAAAATGGAAATTGTTTTATGAATGTGTTTGTGATTGTTGGAAATCGAAATTCTTTTATGAATGTTTTGTGATTGTTGAAAATGAGAATTGTTTTATGAATGTTTTGTGATTGTTGGAAATGGAAATTGTTGGGAATTGTTGGGAATGGAAATTATTTTATGAATATTTTGTGATTGTTGGAAATGAGAATTGTTGGAAATGAGAATTGTTTTATGAATATTTTGTGATTGTTGGAAATAGAAATTATGAATGTTTTGTGATTGTTGGAAATGGAAATTGTCAGGAAAGATATGTTATTATCATTATTATTTTCAATATAATTTTTTATAATTTTCTAATAAATAAATTTTATTATTTATTAGGAGCCTTGATAGTATAAGTATTTCAATTGATCCAATTTCCATTGATAATATCGATCTTTTAGCGGATTAGGTTTTTGAAGAACTGAATTTGGTAGATGTTAATGACTTGGAAGATAATCTTGGATAAGAAAATATTGACATACCATTTGATGCATTAAATTTGAATGATAATGATGATGAAGCTCCTCTCAATGATGAGGATTTTGTACCAAATGATAACTAGGGTCAGTGCAGTTATAGCGAGTATCCTCCCGTTGACGATTGAATTTCGTTCCAGGTTATTTTTCATCTTCTTTTAATTTTACTTATATTTGATGTTTATCAGTTTATATTAAATTCTATAGATGTGATGTAATTGTAAATTTTTTTCAGGTTTAACTTCAACTTTATTGTTTCCTCGTCACGATGAAATTGTAATAATTAAAGATATCTATTGTTCTTTTAATTAGATGTTGTGATGTAATTATTATTTATTAAAATGATAAAATTATATTATTGTAATATTTTAACTGCTTTATATTATTCTTATTTTTATATTTGTATTATGATGATTATCTTTTTTCATATTAATTGTGGTTATTATTTATATGTGAAATATTTAAAAATTATTGTTATTTCATATTAAATTATTAATTGTGATTATTATTTATTATTATGATTTTTAGAAATAGGGTTGACGTAAACTTGTAAAGTATACAGTATATAACTGTACAATATACTAATAAACTATTTTATAAATTTTAAAAAAATTTGAAAACCATTTCATAAATTTAAAAAATTACTCAAAACGATACCTAATATTGACCGATACTAATATAATATCATACCAAAATTCAATCTAATACTAAATTTGATATGATATTCACAACTTTGGCTGTAATTAAAGTGAACAATTTTTCTGTGTTTTCCAACATTTTTTTAATGAAAAATATAAAACACACCACGCGCACCTAGGAAGAGAATGGGATATGCCTTCCCACGATATTAGTAAATGAAACGCAAATAGACCAAAACAAATAGGCCTCGAGATTGAAGAAGAACGTAAATAAACAGTTTCGGAGCCGAGGGTTTCATTTTGTTTATAACTGCGTTGAGTCGACAATGTCGTCACGTGACAAGAAACCTGCAAAGCCATCAACCAATCGGCCCGGCGGGATCCACACTCTCTCCGATCTTAACCGACGCATCGGCCCCGACTCCGACTCCGACGACGAAGCTCCTCCTGAGTACTACACTGGTGGCGAGAAGAGGTCTTCTCCCCTACCCTCTTTTGCTTCTTAAACCCTGAAATTTTCCTTATTTAATTCATCTCTAAATTTTATAAACAACAAACCATATCTTTTTACTTAGGTTTGATAATTGAAAGCTTTATTGTCGATATTGTTGATCGGACTGTCACTTTGTTATTGTTGGACCCTGATTGTCTTGATTTTTGGGAATTTAATACCTTCAATTTGTGGTTATTTCAATGGTTTAGAATCAAACCTAGAGTTGATTTGAGGATGTAGAATTTTATGTCATTATCATTGCAGTGGTATGCTTGTCCAAGATCCTACCAAAGGTAATGACGTGGATGATATCTTCAATCAAGCTAGACAATTGGGAGCTGTTGAAGGTCCCTTGGAACATCTTCGTCCTTCTTCAAGCTTTACCGGAACTGCCAGATTGCTCACAGGGGAGTCTGTACCATCTCCTCCTCAGCAACCACAGACTTCTGTTCATAACATAGTCTTCTGGACCAATGGTTTCACCGTCAATGATGGTCCTCTCAGGAGGTTGGATGATCCTGAAAATGCATCTTTCTTAGAGGTAGTGATACTTTTTGTCTTCAGCTACTTTGGAATTCAGTATTGCATCATTATTAGTGGTAGGATAATTCACCATACAGCAGTTAGAGCCTAAGTTTCTTTCTTATTTAACTAGGGCGCAAAGCCAATAGTTGAGTGCAAAATTAAAGCTTTATGTCTTGTTCTGCTTGAGGTTATTTTGAGTATTTTAATTGGAGACTGTAAGCTTTTCTCCATAAATTTTTATGCTATTGTCTAGTGCAATGCATAAGCTAGACATCAATAATGGATTTGCTGTGCTCTTTATTCTTTTATTTATGTTTCCCTGATCAGCTTTATTTGTTAAGGCTGATAGGTTTTATTTTTTTTATTTGTCTCTTCAGAGCATCAGAAGGTCTGAGTGCCCAAAGGAGCTTGATCCTGCTGATAGAAGGTCCTTAGTTCATGTTAAGTTGATAAGGAGGGATGAAGAATGTCCTGTGAGTTTCTCTCCCTATCTCCACCTGCCTAACTTTTGATGTGCTCCTGTGAATGCTATCCTTGTTAGGAGGCCCAAAAAATTTGCTTTGCACTTCCTGAATTGTCGAGGATTATCAATATGCAAATATCATCTAATATGTATATATGTATATTATCTGCGTGTAATGCATGTAGATGTGTCTATATTTCACAAGCTCATTTATTTTTAACCTTACTGCCACATCTTGATGTCTTGCAGGAACCAGAGAAGCGGCGGCTTGCTCCATTTCAGGGTATAGGGAGGACTCTTGGTAGCAGCAGTACTCCGGCGGCAACTGAACCATCTGGTGGCTGCACTGCTGTCAACAACAGTGCTCCTACATTTTTGACGGACCCTGTTGTGGATGAAACACTTCCATCAACTTCCGTTCAACTTAGATTGGCTGATGGAACCCGAATGATAGCCCGGCTTAATCACCAACACACTATCAATGATATTCGAGCATACATTGACTTATCAAGGCCTGAGGGTGCACGAAACTATCAGTTGCAGGTGATGGGCTTCCCTCCAAAGCTTCTTACTGATTCTGCTCAGACAATTGAGGAGGCGGGTCTCGCCAATTCAGTTATTATTCAGAAATTCTAGCCAAGTTAGATGAGAATTTGGTGTGTTGCTGCTATATTATACTTGGTGAACCAATGCAACAATCTAATTACTCTGAACATCTGTTTTTATAAACAAGAAGAATGACTCTTAAGGCTGCGTATATGGCCAATGAAGTTGAATTCTGTAGTTCTTAAAGTGTTCTGAACTGTTTGAGAAATGCATGCTACCATTTTACACGCTTGTCATCGATTATTTTGTGGCTGTACGTGGTTTTTATAAAAATCATCAACTGCTTAGCATTTATGGGGCTGAGCTGTGTAATTTATGAAGTTACAGCTTTATTTTTGGAGAAATAAAGCTGAGCAACCTTTCTTTTTAACATGCCCCTGAGTATTAAGCTCGAGTAAAGCACGCCTTTGATACAAGATTTTATGCATTGCAAGCTTGATAGCCAGGTGACCACAAAGTCAGCTTTTCCTTTCTCCAGCAGTGCTCAATATTCCAAGATAAACTTCTGGATGATGCTACTTAGGCTTCATTGACTGTAAAATGAATGCCCAATGCCACTTGATCTACTGAGTCTTGATAGATTTAAGTTGGATTGTCAGGGGCATCTTTCTATTCTCCACACATAGTGGGCATCGGGGAGACCAGAAGAAGCTTATTCTATCTGTCGGAAACAATTTACCATGTTCACCATAAGCCGTGATCCATCAGTGGTACTTGCTTGCTAACGTTCTCTTTCCTCTCTCTATTTTTTCCTATTCTTGTTCTCTTGTTTTACTTATTGTGCTTAAGTTGAACTAGTGTAGAAGACAATTAGATTCCCAGTATATTCTAGCTTCATTCGTGACGGTATGTTGCGAAAGGTTTAGAAAGAGAAGTATTGTTAATTTACTTTTCAACCTACCGTGAAGAATTAAAAAAATGCCAAATTTGGAACTGATTAAGCAATAACAACATAGTTTGATTCTTCGGATATCATAAAATAAAACAATTTAACCATGTAACTGCAGAACTTAGAATTGGTATGACTACACATAGGCTTCAAATAGAACAAGATATAAATTTAAAAAGAAAATCGACACGTTAAATTGGTATAGTCTATTAACACGATGAACTTATGCCTATGTTATCAGTTGGCAGCAATAAAAGAATTTGATGTTGAAAAACTATTGGAATTAACTGAGCCGAGAAATAAGAATGTAAGAAGATTGATAAATTTCATAGATGGAAGATATTATTCCTTTGCGAAAAGAAGGCTAAGACCCCACTAGTCAAAGTGTGTTGTTTCTGAAAAATGGTTTTGTCTTTAGCCCAAATTTCAATCTCCAAGTTGAGTGTACTTTATTAATGACCCCATCATCCTATCCTAATTATGGTTTGATATGCTAGGCTGCTTGCCAACAATGCCACCGATCTATAAGTTCCGACATAAGTTGACCGTGGGAAAAAGCTTCTTTGTCAAAATCATTAGGAACAACTCAGTTTAATTGTGCATATATCGTGTTCATGTTTAAAGCCACCAATCACAATACCTGCCTCCAAAGACCCTCATGATTATAAAAGAAAGAGCACAAGTTTTATGGCTTAAAAGCTTTGGTTAGTGATAGAAAGTCCATAGAGAATGTGTAATTTGTATTGCTCGATAATGAGTTTATATATGCATAAGGCCTTTATATTTTTATATATAGAGAATGAATAAGGAAACAAAATATTAAGGGAATGTACATTGCTAAGACAAAAGTATTTGCAGATTTTTCATGATGATGAGGAGAATAATTGAGCTAATGATCTAAAGAGATCTTGGTTTAATTTTTTATGTTATCGGCTCCCCTCAAACTCATAGGTATATAATAGTGAGCTTGTCTCAAAAACAACTGAATGCAAAAGTTGATAATGCTTTCGCCATGATAGCTGCAATTTGTACAGTGCTTGGAATATGTTTAACCAATAGCACCTATTTGGTAATTAAGTCTCGAACAAAGTGTATATTAATTTCAATATGCTTAGTTTGAGCATTAGAGACTTGATTAACAACAAGAAATGTAACACCTAAATTGTCACACCATAATGTAGGATTTAAATGAAGTAGGTCAATTTCTCCAAGCAGGAAATTGATCCAACAAAGTTCAGCAATCGTAAGCGCAATACATGTATATTGAGCTTATATGCTAGTACATGCAATCGTGGGTTATTTCTTAGCATTCCAGGAGATAAGATTTGATCCTAGAAATATATAATAACCAGAGGTTGAGTGATGATCATCGAGAAAAATAACCTGGTCATTATGATAGTAGGCATTAAGGTTGAGGTTGTTGGTTTTGGTAAGTTGTACGCCATGTGATTGGTAGATAGCAAGTATTGGAAATTTTGCTTGATCATAGTCCAGTGAACATTGGCAGGGCAATGAAGAAATTGAGAAACTTTATTTACAATAAACTGAATGCAGCACAAAGTGAGATAAAGATATTGAAGGACATCAACAATGCTAAGATATTCACTATAATCAATTAAGGTTATGCCATGATTCTTAAAGAGAGGTATGGTAGGAGTCACAAAGGTAGGGATACTTTTAGAGGAATCAAGGTCGATGCAAGTGAAAAGGTCCATCATGTATTTGGATTGGGTAAGAAATTGGGCATTAGAGGTGGTGGTAGCTTTAATGCTAAGGAAGTAATAAAGAGGACCAAGTTCTTTAATGTAGAATTTAGTATTAAGGTCATGTATAAGTGAGTCTATAAAGGATTGTAAAGAACCAATAACTAGGATATCATCAGCATAAATAAGAATGTAAGTGGTGTAAGTAGTGTAGGAGTGAATGAAAAAAGAGATATCATATTTAAAAAGAGTGAAATGTAGTTGTAGAAGTTTTGACTTAAGTAATGAAACCAAGCACATAGGGCTTGTTTAAGGCCATAAAAAGGTTTTAAAGATGACAAACATATTGAGGTTGATGGGGGTCAACAAAACCAGGAGGTCGAGTCATGTAAATAAGTTCTTTGATGTAACCATGGAGAAAGCATTATGGACTTCCAATTAGCAAATAGACCAGTTATTTGTTAGAGCAATAGTGAGGATAATGTGCATAGTTGTAGGATTGACAACATGACTAAATGTGTTAGTTTAATTAATACTGAAAGACTAATGGTGGCCTTTTTCAATAAGGCATGCTTTGCAATGATCAAGAAATCTGTTGGTGTTATGTTTAATACGAAAAATCTATTTATGGCCACTAATACTGGCATTAGGTGGTAGAGGAACATGGGTCCAAGTTTGGCTGCGATGGAGGGCAGTGAATTCATCTAGCATGACTTGGAGCCAATGTGAAAATTTATTTGCTTAGGTGAAAAAGGAAGGATTTAAGTCACGAGTGTTTTGAGAAATGATATTATATGTAACGTAGTTAGAAAAGGATCGAGAAACACGTTAGTTATCACAAGTTCAGGTAATCATAGGGAGTCTTGGTGGTGAGGATAGTAAGCTGGATGTGGACGGATTAAAAGATTGTTGAGGGAGTTTAGTAGGAGGGTTGACAAGTTAAGAAATGGTTACTTAAGATGATGGTGAGGTGAGGATAGTATTGGCTTGTTTTTTGGCATAAGGAAAAACAATTTCAATAAAGTGAACATGATGAGAGATGTATACATTGTGATTTTAGGATCAAAGTAGCAATAGGATTTATGTGTAGGATAGTATCTTAAGAAAAGAAATGCGGTATGGACTTTGATGTTAATTTATTATAGTTGCAACTTTAAAAAAGGGAAAGTATATGCACCCAAAAACATGAAGATGAGAAAAGTTAGGTGTGGTCTGGAAATGGATTTCATAGAGTGATTTCTAATGAAGTTTGGGAGTATGAAGGAGATTAATAAGGTACATTTCAGTGTGAAAGGCATCAAACCAAAAGGATTTTAACAAAGAAGTATGAAAGAGAAGCATGATGCCAATTTCAATTAATGATATTTTATGTTTGACCAGACCATTTTGTTGAGAAGTGTATGGATAGGAGATATGATATGATATTCCATTAACATCGAGGAATTGGCCAAAGGCATCTTTACAAGTTCAGTATCGCCATTACATTGAAATTTTTTTATGGTAGTTAAGAAAAGGTTTTTTGTTGATTATTATTGAAATCAGGAAAGGGATTAGGACTTATAGGTTAAAGAAAATATCTAAGAATAACAACTAAAATCATTAATAAAAATGATAAATTACCTTGATCTAAAACGAGAAAGGGGAGTGAGAGGGCCTCTAGATATCATAATGAATGAGTTGAAAAAGATTGATTGATATATGAGTTGATAAAGGATATTAAAGGCAAGTGCTTTTTCCTTAAAAATAAGAGATATAAGGATTTATTACAATAGACTTATTTGAGAGAAGATGAGATAAAGTAGCATGATAAGGATGACCTAGATGCTAATGTATACAATAAAAACAACTTGTTTGGTTATAAAGGCACAATAATTTTGGAAAGTGACTAGAATCTTTATGGGATAAAGATTTACACACATGTCATCATTAAGAAGCAATTTCTTGGCTACAGGGTCCTTCATAATGTAATTACAAGGGAAAAACTCAATTAGACAAGAATTGTCTTAAAAAAACTTGGCAACAAATAATAGTTCTTATTAAGTTGAGGTATAACTAAAACATCGTTTAGGTATAAGGGTTAGGAGTGTGTGGATAGGGTGAAGTCTCCAATTGAATAGACAACAAGAGTGTTACCATTACTGATGATTACTTGATTTTATCCTTGGTACGGTGTTATGGATTCAATGAGTTGGAGATTTGGTGTCATATAAGATGATGTACTAGTGTTTGGTTGTCGTTCAATGATATCACTTGATGTAAAAGAATTCACGGCAGGCTCTAGTTGAATGTTCATTGCAAAAAAAGGATGTTTGTATTGAATTTGAGTTACATGAAGAGGTTGATTAGTTATTTCTTAACTCATAATATCTAAATTGAAAATTTACAACAATATGCATTAGTGTATTGGGCTAGATTGTATGACATTCTTTATAGAATTGAGATTAAGTAATAAGGGTTTTAGGTTGGTTTGTGTGTGTAAGTGGATGGGATATTGGTCCATGGGTTAGGCCTAATTTTTTGAGTTTTAGGAAAAAATGAGAATTAGGGTTTTGTGTTTGATTTGAAGAGAATTAACTACTGCTAGGATTTCTTCCACAACTAGAGGAGCGACAACTGCCACTTCGCCCATAATACTAGTTGTCAGGAAAGGTTATCGCTACAAAGGCAACATTGGTGGAAACAACTGGGGTTAGTGAAATATCAACATTCATTTCTTCAAAGGAGGATCTTCACATGGAAGTCAGTGAATGAAAGTGGTGAGTTGTGATTTGTAATAGGAGTGACAAAAGCTTCATAATTATGTGTAGTCCATTGAGAGCAAAGAGCATCAAATTTTTGTCAAAAATAAGGTTTGCAATTACTACAAGATCTTCTGTATGGCGAAGATGTTGGCAAGATAATATATAATAGTTAAGTCTCCTTTTCATGCAGTGTGGAGTTGTCATTAAATAAGTGAACGTCGAGTAGTGGTTTGTTGCTTAAAGTGATATTCAAAGATTGTCCAAAGTTTTCATGAAGTGGTACATTCGAGAGCAAGGGAGGCAATCATAGGAGACAATAGAAATATACCAGCATGTTATTCTTTCGCCACTAAAGAAATTCTATTGAGGGAGCTTATGCATTAGTGTTGGTATTACTATTTTTGAGTGATTTCTTTATGCTACCATTGATATACCCAAACAAATCATAGGTTAATAGGATTGTTTCAATTTGACTTCTCCATATTAGGTATTTGTTAGAATCAAATATTGTTTTAAGGAAGTTACTAATGTTGGTTATTAGAAATTATAGAGTTTGTGATCTGATTTGGGGACATATTCGTGTATGTGGATGAAGAATTTAAGTGGTGTTTTAAGGAAAATATGTAGGTTAACTACTTTATGTATTGTAGAAGAAGTGCAGTTGCAAATGCATAAGAAATGCAATTGGAAAGAAAGACAAAATTATAATTGAAAAAGAAGGATTTAGTATTGCAGAGAATTTGTACCTAAGGACAATGTGAGTGGAAAAAATTATAAATCAAAGTATACTCTTAATACTATGATAGAAAGTGCATAGAGAACGTGTTGTTTATATTGCTTGATGAATTTGCACATGCATAAAGCCTATATACATACACAGAGAATGTTAAGGAAATAAAATATTCTCAGAATGTGTTAAATGTCTAGCCTTATTTTGAGACTTTCGGTGATCATAGGTGGCAGATAAGATCACAGTAGATATATGTTAGCTTTAAATGCTAATGACTATGTGGAAAGATCATCTAAAGATAGTAGAGTTCTTCATAGATATGGATATCTCATTCCTAGTTAAACATAATCTCTTATCTTGTTGTTGGGATGTTGATAAATCCAATGAAATAATGTATTATTTGGTTGGGAGTGACATCCAATTAGTTAGTGTGATGTAACCTGATAAGGATAGATGTGATCTAGTCAGTTCAGTTTAATTAAGATTCTGAATTGTAAAGCCAAAAGGTGCTTATAAATAGCTTGTTTGAGCTTTACTCCAAGAGAATAGAGATAGAGAGTGCAGTCACAACATCCAAAAGTGAGGGAAAATAGAGAGAGGGCATAGAGGGTTGTATTCTTATCATTGTTTGATTGTTTTGGAGATTGGTTTGAGTGATTGTTGACTGCACTACTGGATAAGATTTTTGAATTATCAACAACAATAACATTTATCAACTTTGAGAATCTGAAACAAAACACCAAGACCCATGTGAATATAGAAACCAAATCCAGATCAGGTTATACCTTTTATAACAAAAATATGCACAGGAACTGGTAGCGTCAAGGAAAAGCATATTAAATGTCACATCTTTATCAATATCCACACGCTTGCGAGACTGAACAACTCATTTTGATGTGTTAACATCACTTTCTTAGACCTCTCGCTCTCTCTATCTCCAACAGGGGACATCTCTTTTCATAGGTTTTTTTGGCAAATGAGTCTCTTCTATTTTCAAGTCATATTATATATCCATCTATATAGTAAAACCCTAAAGCCCAAAGCCCAAATCCGATTAAGGGCCAATGAATGTTCAATCTAGTTGGTGTGCGACTCGGTAGGCTGATTTAATATTAGCAGGAGATCCAAACTTCTTTTAGACCCACAAGTTATAAGTGGTCTCTAGCAAGACATAATAACTACTAAATATAAAATAAGATTGGAATACGACACTACCTGAGTCACAACTAATCAATTAGAGTACATTATATAATTTGTTCGCAAGGCATACATGAACAATATTAACTTAAGTTTCAATCTTGAAACTTTGTGAGACAACTTAGCGGATTTATTTATTGATTTGTCCCATGATTTTTTCCATTATGCTGGAGGGTTTTTCACGTTAAATCTTGTTATTTATTTCATTGTTTAGTTTATTTTCATATTTTTTGCTGCTATAATAAGGAGAGTTATTTCTTGACGTTAATATTTGATTGATCTTTTAGAGAGTTGTGTATTTGTCTCGTAACAAAATGTACATTGTTAAAATAAGAATATTTGCAAATATTTTCATGATGATGAAAAAATTTAAAGTGCATAAGTTTAAGAGAATAACTGGGCTGATAATTTAGAGAGCTTGGTTTAATTTTTATGTGTTATTAGTTAGGTTTATAAGGTCACATATATTTGCTTATAAGATTTTCAAATTTAATTGTAAATCAACATTCAAAATTGCAAGCACATTGTCCATTTTAGTTTCTTAAATAAGTATTAGATTAGAGGAGTTGTATTGAGACATACGAGATGAAGGGTTGAATTCTCTTACCCTCTTCCGATAGTTATATCATCATGTATGAATTCTAGATTGTTGGACATAGAATTTGATAGTGTAACACCCCACTCCCGCCGAATCCGAACCCGATATCGATGGTGATACCCGAGTCCGTGCCCCTCGAGGGTGGCATGTCACATCGCTTAACATTTAAAACTCAGTATATTTTTTTTTTGTAAACTCTTTACACTGATCACTCGTGTGGGCCCACTTTTTCTTTTCAAAACATTTTGCTTACGTTAATTGAAAACAATACACATCACTTTTTAATCGAGAAAATAAAGT
>JANQBM010000002.1:16577941-16609120 GCA_025594535.1 Erythroxylum domingense | reverse complement strand
GAAAAATTCCCATAATTCTCTAAAATTAGGAAAAGCACTTGAGTCCTCTCCAAATCAATTTTACCCAAGCAAAGTCTATTTTTGACACTCACTGTTTATGTACACTAATACCGGGAATTTGTCATGAATGCATGTACCACTATTTTCATGTGCAATAAGTCACATTTTCACAAATGCATGAGCATGAGGTATGTCTGTCCTAACTTTTCTAATTGGTCTTCTCGTAGACCCGTTTCCCGGATCCGACCCGTTATGTGGGACCGGGATGTTACAGATAGTACATCTTATTCTAAAACTTCTAGACACAATCTCACATTTGATTTTAGTTATTATTAATTTGCATTATTTGTTGGCCAAGTTTAGCACTTAAGCCTCGCTACCAGAAGTATCGATTAATCCCTTAGGATTTTGGAATGTATACGAAGAAATCACATTGGTTGTTAGTCTAATTAAGTGCTAATTAAAATTTTTTATTATGCTAGCCTTATAACACTATAATAAAAATGACATTTGGTTACGAAAAAATTAGTCATTAAATGTCCCAAAATCGTCACTAATAGTTATTAGCGACGATTCATATTTGCCACCAAATCCTCATAGCTGAAAATTATAAGCGACGTTTTTCACTAATCGTCACCAATATTTTTTGCCTACATTATATTTTTGTAGCGAAAAACTATTAGCTACGTTTTAAGAATTTTTCGCCAATAGATTTTGACTACGTTTAGTTTTCGTAGCTAAAAATTATTAAATACGTTTTGTAAAATGTAGTCAATTTTTTAGAATACATTTTAACAAAATGTTATAGTATTTTAATTATAATTATTTGTGACATTTTTAATCCATATTATTATATATAATATTTAGATTTTTTGTTAATTTATTATACAAAAATAATTGATAATTTGAAGCATTGTATATAAAAATAAAATATCATTAAATTATACCAACAAAAATAATATTCTTTATATACAAGATTTTAATTACAACTTGAACAATTCTTATAGACAAAATAATAGATACAAAGACCAGTTTACAAACTATAAATGCTAAGATTACAAAAAAAATTACAATGTAACTAGAATGACTTTAGGTTTGTCCACGTTGATGAGAGCAACTTCATACGTCATCCATCATATACCAAAGATAAGTTATAAGAATCATGAAAGCAACTTCAAGATCAGTAGAGTGCCTGAAATTATGCATAATTAAGCTAGTTTTTTTTTAATTAGGAAAGCAAAAAGAAAGGTGATAGAATGGGAAAGTAATCCGGCAAAATATTCATTAAAAATCATTAAGTACCTTCCAAAGTACAACTTCTTTATCACGTAAGCGTTCAGCAATCCAACCTGAGAGTAAACCAAAAAGCAAGTGTTGTAACGTATATGCATTGGGTGTATTCATAGCTTTAGCAAGGTTAAGAATACTTTAAACAATAAGAATAAAGCTTGATGAAGAAAGACAAATATGACAATTTAAAAACACTTCATCTCTAGAACTCCAGGACCATAAATGTTATCTTGTTAGTCACCTGATGAATTCTATCTTATTAGTCATAGTCTAGAAGACTTAAGTTATTAAGAATTCAACAAAGATTCCATAAGTTTACGAACCCAAAATTCAAAGTTAAAGAGATCATATGATAACGGTAAATGACATCTCAAATCCTACAAAGAAATTTATGATTAAAATTCTTTTGAGAATCAAAAACTAAATACTAAATCAAAAAGCTGAGAAACAAAATAATATAGTAGAAAAGTAGTAATTAACATTCTATGTTTATCAAAAAAAACAAGATATACAGTGGAAACATATCTAACCTTAGAGGTAGCACATTTTACCAAGCAAAATGGACAAGAGAAATCTTCAATAACTACAACCAAAATCATCGATTGCATGAGAGAAGATGAGGAAACAAAGAATTAAAGTAAAGGTGGGGGTAATCAAAACCAAGCAACTTCAAGGAAAAAAGAAAAGGTAGATTAAAACATACTATACCATAGGAAGATAAAGGGTACCTTTAGTTTTTTGCAATTTATTATTGCAGTACCTATAGTTTAAAATCACACTTCCAGCTCTCAATCTGTAGATAAAAAGAAGAAAGCTTTAATGACATGCAAAAAAAGAAAAAAGAAAAAAATCACAAAAAAGATTACAAAGAGAAGAATTACCAAATAATATAAGATAATGATGAAGAAGAAACGTCACTACACATATACAAATGATAAGGAGATCTTTCCTTAACACCAATTTCTTCTGTAGTTACAGTAACTTACACTTGTTGTGACGAATTCTATAAAAAAACGAAAAAACGAAAAGCATCATACACTAATCAACCAAGGTAATTTAGAAATATTTAGTCAAAAATTAGCAAGGCATTCAGAGAACGGACCATGATGTATATGGAATTTGAATCAAAACACATTTTTCCAATTCTAAGCTCAACTGCAAGTGGGAAAAAATGAAAAAATGGAGATTGTTGGGTTAGCCATGGTTGCATGCATCACACGCATATGGATGCAGCAGAAGTGTCGGAATCAAAATTCTGACTCCATGACAACCCGAAAACTACAAGATCATACATGCATATAAGGATATGTAAAGAACATGAAAAATAAAAACATTTTTACCTTTGTTTCTCCTCCTTTCTTGTTTCTTCTCCTTCTTTGGGTTGTTGCAAATACCAAACCCTTCCTTGATCACCCAAGAACACGCAAAGAAGGAAGATGAAACAATGTGTAAGGGTTTTAGAACACCAAACTTGATGAGTTTAAGTAGAGGTTCAAATGGATGATAGTTCAAGGTTATCTTGCATGCATTATGATTTATACAATAATTGCATAAATTGCATGAAGATAACTCAAGAACTCTTCTCACTCTCTCTAGAAAACTTCTAGAACCCTTTCTCTATCACTTAAGTATGTAAGAAGTGAAAGAAGCTCTTGTACATAAGTGAAGAACTCACTTATATATCATTTCATGGCCTCTGTCACGGTCGTGACCTTGTTTGCCACGATCATGGCCCTATGAGTCACGATTGTGGGCCTGCTTAAAATGGCCATACACATTACGTTTTTCATCTGATCTTTTAGGTGTATGATCCTTAAGTTCCCGGTTATTTTAGGCACTTGAATTAACTCTTAATTCAATCAAATCATGAGGGGTTTTATGATGCCAATTTGTCGGAATATAAGTGGATTAATATATGAACTCTTCAATAGTTAACTATCCAACTTATGAACCTTTCCATAGACAATTACCGTGCAATTCATCCTTTAACTATACTATACCCCACTTGGTTCGGAGTATGGACTATGTGTCAACTCCCACTATACTAACTACATCACATCTAGTCCAAGTTATGTTAGTTCATATCCTAGGATCTCATTACTCTTATGTGTCATTGAAGACGCTCTTCATGACACATAATTACTCTGGCCAGAGACTCCCGAGTAATGACCCCGACAAGAGGCCGTGGGTATCATCTCCTTTTATCAGGAGTGGGGAATCCTTTATTGGCTACCCAATTACCTTTGAATACAAATAGTTGTACCCAATCACCACCCTAAGAGTAACCTCGTCTTGAGGTAACAAGGAATGATGTCAAAGCACATGATTCGTATCTAAGATATCCTTGAGTACCTCAAGTCTAAGGATATTTACACCATTGCTATGATGAGATTAATCGTTGACATTCGATAGATCATCCATATGATAATCTCATAGCGGGTCATCCGATGTACTTACTACTCTTAGTAAGCATCCACATGTTAACTCTAAACAACTCATGCTTACAGTTTGTAAGATCCACTGCTTGATCAAATCAAAGAGTATAACATGTGCTAGTTTGTCTAGATTAATAATGTCCTATCTTATTAATCCTATAACTATGAATTATTTAGATATTAACATAATTGTGCATGATAGGAATCTCATTATCATGATCTCATCATGATTTCCTTCATGCTATATGTTGTATCATGGACTTCATTAATTCAATTTAAGATCAATATCAATTTATATATAAACGAATATCAAATTAATGAAAAATGCCTTTTACTTTATTGATCAAAATAAAGTTTGTACAAAAGTGCTAAAGGTGATTGCCTTTAAAGCACTACTCTAATAATCTCCCGCTCGCACTAAAGCTAATCGCCTTTGTATCTAATACCATAGACGAGTACATAAGAATTAAATTTTGTCTGAGGAAGTGGCTTAGTCAAAGGGTCAGTAATGTTCTGATCTGTAGGCACTCTCTCTATCTTCACATCACCTCTATCAATTATCTCCCTTATTAAGTGATATCTCCTGAGTACGTGGTTGGACCTCTGATGAAACCTTGGTTCCTTAACTTGTGCAATAGCCCCCATTGTTGTCACAGTACAACAATATTGGGTCTACTATGCTAGGAACCACTCCAAGTTCTATGACAAACTTCTTGATCCAAACAACTTCTTTTTCCACTTCTGCAGTTGCAATGTACTCTAACTCGGTCGTCGAATCTGCAGTCATCTCTTGTTTGGAACTTTTTCAACTGACTGCTCCACCATTCTTGTGTGAAAACATAACCTAACTGGGATTGGAGTCATCTTGGTCAGATTGAAAACTAGCATCTGTATGCCTGCTCACTACAAGATCTCCATTTTCATATATCAAGAATACATCCTTAGTCCTTCTCAAGTACTTTAGGATATTCTTGACAGCCACCCAGTGACCCTCACCAGGATCATCTTGATATCTGCTCATAACACTTAAAGCATATGATATATCGGGTCTTGTACATAACATAGCATACATGATTGATCCTACTGCCGAAGCATACAGGATCATACTCATATGAGTCCTCTCATCTTGTGTCTTGGGACACATTGATTTTGAGAGTTTTATCCCATGAGTCATGGGAAGAAACCCTCTATTGGACTGCTCCATGCTAAACCTATTTAACACTTTGTCTATGTATGATGACTGTGAAAGACCTAGCAACTTCCTTGATCTATCCCTATAGATCTTTATTCCCAATATATAAGTTGCTTCACCAAGGTCTTTCATGGAAAAATTCTAGGACAACCAAATATTGACTAAATGCAAACTTGAGACATCATTTCTTATTAGTAGTATGTCATCCACATATAGCACAAGGAATATGATAGCACTCCCACTAACCCTCTTATACACATAAGTTTCATCAGGATTTTGTGAGAAACTAAACTCTTTAATTGTCTCATCAAATCAAATGTTCCAACTCCTAAATGTTAGCTTTAATCCATAAATGAATTTTTTAAGCTTGCATACCTTTATGCCATCTTTGGATATGAAGCCCTCAGGATATATAATATATACATCTTCAACTAGGTTTTCATTTAGGAAAGTCTTCTTCACATCCATCTGTCATATTTCATAATCATAATGTGCAACAATGGCTAGGAGTATTCTAATGAATTTAAGCATAGCTACGAGGCTAAATGTTTCATCATAGTCAACCCTTTATCTTTGACGATAACCTTTAGCAACTAGCCTCGCTTTACAGGTAATCACATTACCTTCCATGTCGATTTTCTTCTTGAAAATCCACTTGCACCCTATAGGTTTTAACCCTTCTGGTGGTTCAACCAAAGTCCATACTTGGTTTTCATACATGGAATCCATTTCGGACTTCATGGCTTGAAGTCATTTTTCAAATTCTGAACTCTTCAGAGCCTCTTCATAAGTTATAGGCTCATCGTCCTCTATGAGCAAAACGTCATCTTACGAGAAATTCATATCTCTCTGAAACATTGCATATCCTACTTGACCTACAATCATTTTGTGTTTCAAAAGGTTCAAATGTTGTCTCATCTCTATAAACAATAATTTCGGGTTCAGACAATTAATTTGCGTCTATTTGAGCATCATAAACTTTATCAAGTTCAATTTTGCTCCCACTGTCTTCTCTTAGAAGAAAATCTTTCTCTAAAAAGACAGCATACTTTGAGACAAAAACCTTTTGCTCTAAAGCATTATAGAGCCGATATCCAATTGTTTCCTTATGATATCCTATAAGTAGACATTTATCAAAATTTTGCTTCAAGCTTGTCTGATTGAATCCGCTTCATATAAGTCGGACAATCCTAAACTTTCATATGAGAAAGATAGGGCCTTTTGTTAGTCCATATCTCATATGGAATAATTTCAACTATCTTTGAAGGGACTCTGTTTGTCACATAAACAACAGTCTCAAGTGCATAACCGCAAAAGGATTTTGGTAGATATGCTAAGCCCATCATCGACCTTACCCTGTCTAACAAGGTTCAGTTTCTCCTTTCAACCATACCATTATGTTGTGGTGTGTAAGGTGGAGTCTACTAGGATACTATCCCGTTATCTTCGAGATAAGTTAGAAATTTTGCGTTTAAGTATTCACCACCTCGATCTAATCGAAGTATCTTAATACTTCTATCAAGTTGCTTCTCTACTTCATTTCTAAATTGTTTGAACATTTCAAACGCTTCATACTTATATCTCATTAGATACACATACTCATATCGTGAATAATCATCAATAAAAGTAATGAAGTACACAAAACTACCTCTGGCATAAATGGACATTGGACCACATACATCATAATGTATTAGGTCTAATAACTCATTTATTAGTTCACCTTTCCTTTAAAAGGTAATTTAGTCATCTTGCCTGATAAGCAAGATTCACATGTGTCATATGATTCATAATCAAATGACCCTAGGCTACCATTCTTGTGTAGCTTAATCATGTGTTTCTCACTTATATGGCCAAGTCGACAATGCCATAAGTAAGATGATTTTAAGTTATCTCGTTTTTGTCTTTTATTGTCATTGATATTTAAAATTAGATTGGACATATCTAATATGTAAATTCCATTGCACAATGTAGTAGTACCATACAACATTTCATTCAACTTAATTGAACAATCATTGCTTGAAAAAGTTAAATGAAATCCCGCTTTATTAAGACATGAAATAAATAAAATATTTTTAGTCACAACGGGTACATAATAGTAATTTTCCAAAACTAATTCTAGCCCATTAGGAAGATACAAAACATATGTCCCTATGGCTAATGTAATAACTCTTGCTTCATTTCTCATATGTAGGTCCATCTCTTCCTTCTTGAGGGGTCTACTATCCCTGATACCTTGCATATCAACACATATGTGTGAGCCACATCTGGTATCCCAAATATTATGATCATAAATAATATTAACCTCAAGGACAAATATCATATCTGAAGTAGACGGTGGGGCTTCTAATGCCTTCTTCTGCTTCAGCGACTCCAGATAAGCTTTGCAGTTTCTCTTCCAATGTCCTTCTTTGTTACAATGGAAGCATATACCCTTTGAAGTTGTCTCCTTTTCCTTCTCCTTGGCTACACCTCCCATTGGCCTTCTGGACTTCTTCTTCTTCTTCTTTTGGTTCTTCTTTCAAGAAGCATAAGCAGAGTCCACCAGCATCACAGCCTTACTGTCTTTCTTGACAGTTTGTTCAGCTGTTTTGAGCAGATTAATCAGTTCAGGTATCGTCGTGGATATTTGGTTCATTCGATAGTTAAGTATAAATTGCGAATAACTATCAGTCAAACCAGTCAAAATCAAGTCTATACTTAATTCATGATCCATAATGAAGTCCAAACTGTATAATCTCTCAATATATCCATTCATCTTCAGCATATATTGCGCTGGAGATGATCCCTTAGCCATCTTAGAACATAAAAGCAATCTCGAGGTCTTGAACCTTTCAGACCGAGCTTGCTCATTAAATAATTCCCTCAGATGGTAGACTATGGTATGAGCATCCATAGCCTCATGTTGCTTCTGCAATTCTGGTGACATAGAGGCCAGCATTATATAGCTAGCCAACTAACTATCATCTAGTAGCTTCTTATAAGCTTTCTGATCTTTATCAGATGCATCAACAACAGGGAGATCGGGAAGTGGTTCATCTAAGACATATCCTAGTTTTTTAGATTTGAGAACAATTCTCAAATTCTGCAGCCAATCTAAGAAGTTAGGTCCTGTGAGTTTGTTGGAATTTAACAGGGAGCGTAGATACATACTAGAAGACATTGTGCGATTCAACGACCTAGAAGAATAAGAGAAAGTGTTAGAATGTACATTAATACATATTGATAAGAAATTTAATCACATGCATTATTGGTCTCATTATGTTACGAATTCGGGAAAACCTATAATTTTCTTAATAAGTTGATATTCGATATCACCAAGAATGACCCTGAGTTTGCCTAACAAGCCACCTTAGGTCGGTAGGTAGGTATCATTCATACCAATTGCATTCAGTTATGCAACTATCAACTTGTGCCATCAACTGTTGATTTAGCACACTTATTGGGTCATCAACTCTTGATTTATATACATCCCATGTATATAACCCAAATTCTCCTCTATCCACGTTGACCTTAGTTTTGCCTAACAAATCAACGCTTCCAGTTAGAACCAACTCATTAATCCAGAAATCTAATTTTCATAGTTTGAACATATTCGTGTAGAGCGAGCTTGGGTTTGCCCAACAACTCAACTCTAAAAGAACTCTGATTCTTGCCATATCAAAGGAAGGCGTAAGTCCTAATGTTTTGGTTAAGGGACTTATCCTTTGGTCTCATCACTACTTGGATGATCTTGAATATGTATATCACATATATACATTCAGATTATGGACAACTCAATTTAAATTGAGCCTACGTCTATAACTACCCTTAAAATGCATCTAATGCATGTATCACACAAAGGAAGTTTAATTTAGGTTGTGACTTGACTATGCATCTAAAGTTCGTGATTCAATTCAACTCTTAAACCTAATCGGGTACTAGTGTTAGTCTTGGCTAATCCGAATTTTGAATGTGATTCAATTAGGAACCCAAAATTCAATTATTTTGATGTCCAGATTAAACACTTTAATCCTAGTTTATATGCCCTTTTTATAGTCACACTAGAAATGCTATGCTCTACTTGGATTAATTCTAAATTAATCCCTAGGGTTTCCAAAATTTTCGTGCATCAATTAGTCATCTATAATATCCCTAGGTCATCTCAAAATTATCTAAACAATTTCGACACAAGCCAAAATTATGTTACGGCCAAAATTGTCAAGATAAATAAGTTAACCTACTAGACACTAAAGGGACAGATTCGATGTTTGAAAAACTTTCGGAACCCTAATTTCAAGCATATGCATTAAACATGTTATTGTCATCAAAATATTACCTTTCTTATCACATAAGAACCTTATTTAGGTCTTATAATCGAAATACATACATTATTAGTCATTAAGTAAGTCAACTCCATCAACTTTCAAAAAGTTGACCAATACTGACTTTGACTTTATTTATTAATTGAATCAAATTCAATTAATTCTGGAAAAAATCTAGAGTCTTATGCACATTCTAAATGTGTCTAATAAAAAATTCTAGAACCTAATTCTTAGGAATTATTTATTAATAAATAGGGATAAGTCAACATATCACATGTGTATGACACTTGTCATATTACTTCTAACACTAGTCAAACTTTACATCATGCATGCATAAGATAACCACTTTAACAACAAGTGTCATGCATCTCATACAAGTGGAAACATCTCATCTTGCATGTGCATGCATAAAATTTATAAAAATAATTTTATAAAAATTAATATATAATTTACATGCATGCATGTTCATCACATTTTCAGAATTTCCAGAACTTCATACATGCATCAAACTGAAACTAAATTTGTAATAAAATAGCAAATGACATACAATTGCATTTTATTTTTATAGAAACATAATATAAACATTTTTGTGAAAGAAAAACAGAAAAAAATTCTAGAATTATTATGAAAATTTCAAAAATAGTACATGCATTCAGTTTTTCATAAATTCCCAGAAATCAACATATGAACAGTCTGGATATTAATTCAAAATAAAATAGCAAATGACATTCAATTATAATTTCCTTTGGTAGAAACATAATATAAAATCTTATAAACATTTTGGCGAAAGAAAATATTAAAAAAATCTACATTTTACAAGAATTATTCCAAAACAGCATGCAAGTCAGTCACAACCCGACAAACACTTTGCACATGTTCAATACATCATCTATTACAATCATAAACTAGCTCTAATACCACTATTGAGTTAGCCATTGTTGCATGCAACACATGCATGCAGCTACAATGGAACTGTCGAAATCAAGATTACGACACCATGACAACTCGAAAATCACAAGATCATACATGCATGCGAGGATATGTAAAGAACATGAAATATAAAAACATTTTTTGTAGCACCCCACTTCTACCGAGCACGTATCTGTACATTATGAGGATATTCAGACACATATCCTATGAAAGCGGTGCACTAGAGCAGTCAAACAATCAAACTAATTGAAAATTTTTCTCTTTTCAAACATCACACGCATACCGAAAAACACTAATTAAATTTAGGCCCATTTTCATAAACATCACCTATTACAAATTTCATCACAAACTCACACTTGATAAAACATTAAATACATTATCGGAATTTCAAAAATCCTTTGGCCCCATTACAAAATGCAAAATGTCTTTGAACATAATTGTTATTAAAAACATAATTCATTTATACAATAAATGAAGCTTGCAGAATACAATATTTAATACAAATTTTACAGAAAACATATGCAGATGCCAACTAATCCCAACCTCTATCTCTTACTCAAAGCGGTGGTTAGACTCCAATTTTGTCTAACTGGAGATCTCCCTGAGCCTAAAAAAATGTTGCAATATTGGGTTGAGTTTTGCGAACTCAGTGAGTGGACCATCCTCGATGGCTCACTCAATCACATAACACATCAATTCATGTAATCACATATTTTACATCATTTCACTAATCATCATGTTGAATCACATATATATCATATTCACTTAATTCATATTTCACATTTAGAAATCATTCAAACAGTGCATTTCAATCATTTAAACATATATATCAATTATATATGCAATGTACATGAGACTCATATTTATTTATTTAGTTGTTGTGACCGAGTGCCTTTTTCACTGTCCCGTATCTGTAGTAGATACCAGGCTCTATCATATTGTCCTTTATCCATTGGGAATATAGGGCTCTTTATAAATTGAGCCTTAGGCTCTTACCACAAATGTCTGAGCTTTAAGCTCTTTTTCACTGGCAACTCCGGTCACAACTATCTTTATCTTTCATACATTTATGTAATGGTGTGCATTACATTCACATATTTTCAAACAATCACTAGTGCTCAATTGTCCACATTCACATTCACATATATTCATCGGATCAATGTCCGACATTCAACAATAATATTGAGAATCACTTATTTTAGTCCAATTCACATACAATGAGCACTTCCTATGATCTCACATTTATCAAACTTCTCGGACTATTAATGTCCAGAATTGTATCAATCACATTCACATTCAGTAGTAATTCAATACAGAAATTTAAAATAGAACAAACAATGAAAGTGAGACCATCTAAGTCGACTCACAGTATGCTCCAGATTGGTGTTTGCTTCCATGATCCAGAAACATTTGGATGCAAATGTTGAATCCTGTATATCAATTTCATGCAACACACATAGTGCAAACATATTATTAATGGCATGATCACATAAACATTTCATTATACACATATGTGTATGTGTAAGGTATAATGCATGCTCATATTGACAATCCCGGGTATATTTCCTTTATTCACATCTCATAATGAATTAACATCTTTCAATCATTTCTTTATTATCTAATGCACTTTACTTGCTTTACCCATCTCATTCATCATTCGATAGGTTCACTTAAGATCTCATTCAAGTCTAATAACCTAATGTAGAAGCACCCTATAATTGATTGATTCAAACTTCACTCAAAAGCCCACTCTTTACCTCTTTAGGTCTAGCCACGATCGTGGTGTCCCTGCCACGATCGTGACAGAACCTTATTTTATTAGGCCACGATCGTGCTGTAAGGGCCATTATCATGCCCTGCATTTTTCTTCCTTCATCTACAGGACTTTAACACTTATACAAACATCAATTCTACTTCAAATTTTCCCGAATTCATACGCATTAATGCAATTTCATTCCACACTAATTCAAATACCAATTTGATTGCATTAAACTCTCAACTTCTCTACTTATTTAATTTAACATTTCAAACTTAATCTCGTCATTTAAAAAATCCAATCTCCTTTTATACTGTGTCTTATTCATAAAGCAATCAAAAAATTCGTTCATTATGTTATATCCTCATTTAACACTCTAAAAATTTCACATTTAGATGCATTACCTTCAAACATCCTTTTTCCTTAAAGATATACTATCAAGATCAATCAAAATTTGTTTCACATTTAACCAACTTTTCCAACATCGCTTATGCTCCTTTTAAGTCCCAATTAAGTCCAAAAATATCATCATTATATAACTCATCCTTAATTGGTTCAACCATTGCATAATCACCATATTACCATGAAAAATCACTGCCATGATCGTGGCCTCCCCTCTCACGATTGTGACATAAACAAATTTCCCACTATTCTTGCAGTTTTCTAGTTTTTCTCATGACAGATGTTTAGGTCAGTTTTGTAGGACCATTTTGACCTAGACAAAGAGGTTTTTAGGCAACACTTTCTTCTAATAAAATGTTCCTCTATGTCTTAAGTTTCGAAATACCTCAAATTCATGCATTTTGGAACAGTATCATGCAAGTTATAATCAAAATACTATAG
Source organism: Erythroxylum domingense (assembly GCA_025594535.1). Classification (NCBI taxonomy): domain Eukaryota; kingdom Viridiplantae; phylum Streptophyta; class Magnoliopsida; order Malpighiales; family Erythroxylaceae; genus Erythroxylum; species Erythroxylum domingense. Next base: position 16,596,373 of record JANQBM010000002.1, on the reverse strand, counting down.
ACTATTCTTACACCTCGATAGAACACCATTTTCAACTTCAAGCCAAGTTTCAAGACTCGTAAGGATAAATTTCAAATTCGATTCCTTCATAAGAATTGTATTAATATGTCTCTAGTTTAATATAAATCAAAAATCATCCCATTTAGATGTCTAAAATTCAATATATGGCTAAAATACAAATGTATGTTTAGTAAAACACTGCATATAACATACTTCAGGACACCTTTAACTTCGTTTTCATCCTCGTTCATCTCTTTTGCTTAGTCTATCATTTCTAACTCATGTCATCATTATTTCCTCTTCATTCCTACTTCCACTTCAACTCAATATCATACACAACAATTCATGATTTATGTTTGATCATTAACCCAAAAACAGAACATATAACATTCATTCATAAATCAAATTTCTACACTTCTTTCAACCCCATGTTATGACTCATTCTAACTCTAAATCATCTCTACATCATTCTATGAATCATTAATCATCATAAACATAAAATAAAGACATGAACATACCTAGGTTTTCTCATTCACGCCCAACCTACATATATATACAATTCTTCATGATCATAATCAAAATTCTCAAATTACAAATCAAAATGTTTTATTTAACAGTACCCACAAAGATTAAAACCCAATTTACTTTATTTAACTCCAAATCCTTCAAGATCACACCAACCCTAGCTTTGTAGACAATGCACGTACATCACCATTTCAAGGTGGGAGGTTGGGTCTTTTGTGAGGAATGAGAGAGAGAGAGAGAGAGAGAGAGAGAGAGAGAGCAAGATGATGGTAGCAATGAAGGGTGAAAGTGAGCTTCAACTTTGAAGATGGTGAAGAGAGTATCGTGGAAATGAAGAAGAATAAAGAAGATGAGAAGAAGAGTGTCGAAGAGAAGAAGAAAAGCAAGAATGAAAGGCAACAATTAAATGGGTCTTTCACATAAGAAAGTAGTTATATGCATGGTGTGGCAAATGACACATGTCACTTGCCACATGTCCAATTCCCATTGGTTTAGAAGATGTTCTTTCATTAACTAGTCCAATCAATCTCTAATTTCTAGTCAAATTGTCTCCAAATTCCAATGACATATGTCATTAAATACAAATATTATTTATAAAATTTTCATTACCATTTGACTCTTATTTCTACTACCATTTATCAATTATCCTGCCACTTGACATTTTTCCTAGTCTAAAAATTCCAAAAAATTCTCAAATTTCTCCAAAAATTCTAAATCAATAATTTATTTCACCAAATCAATTTTCAAAACAAAATATTCACTATCCACATCATAATCACATTAAATCAATCATTTATACCAAAAAAATGTCAAATAAGTGCATGGACAAATTATTATAATGTGTGAAATGATCAAATTCACGTGTATGCATGTTATTTTATGCATGAGTATGAAGTGCATTTCTCTTTTATCTCATTGCTAGTACTCATGTATGGTATTTCTAGGCTCTAACCTAATATAGGAAAGGGATGTTACATTTTTACTTTTATTTCTCCTCCTTTCTTGTTTCTTCTCCTTGTTTGGATTGTTGCAAACACCAAACCCTTCCATGATCACCCAAGAACATGCAAAGAAGGAAGATGAAACAATGTGTAAGGGTTTACACCAAACTTGATGAGTTCAAGTAAATGTTCAAATGGATGATAGTTCAAAATTATCTTGCATGTATGTTGATTTATACAACAATTGCATAAATTGCGGGAAGATAACTCAACAACTCTTCTCACTCTCTCTAGAACACTTCTAGAATTCTTTCTTTATCACTTGAGTGTGTAAGAAGTGAAAGAAGCTCTTGTACATAAATGAAGAACTCATATATATATCATTTCGTGGCCTTTATAACGATCAAGGCCTGGCTCACCTTTGACCACGATCGTGACTGTATGAGTCACCATTGTGGCCTACTTAAAATGGTCATACACACTATGCTTTTCATCCGATCTTTTATGCACGTGACCCTTAGGTTCCCAGTTATTTTAGACACTTGAATTAACTCTTAATTCAATCAAATCATGAAAGGTTTCATGATGCCAATTTGTCGGAATATAAGTAGATTAACACACGAACTCTTCAATAGTTAATTATCCAACTTATGAATCTTTCCATAGACAATTACCGTTTAATTCATCCTTTCACAATACTATACCCCACTTAGTTCGAAGTATGGGCTATGTGTCAATTCCCACTAGACTGACTACATCACATCTAGTCTAAGTGATGTTAGTTCTTGTCCTGAGATCTCATTACTCTTATGTGTCATTGAAGACTCTCTTCATGACACATAACTGCTATGGTTAGAGACTCCTAAGTAATGACTCCGATAAGAGGCCGTGGGTATTATCTCCTTCTATAAAGAGTGGCGAATCCTTTATTGGCTACCTAATTACCTTCGAATACAAATAGTTGTACCCAATCACCACCCTAAAGCAACCTCGTCTTTAGGTAACAAGGAATGATGTCAAAGCACAGGATTCGTATCCAAGATATCCTTGAGTACCTCAAGTATAAGGATATTTGCACCATTGCTATGATGAGATTAATCGTTGACATTCGATAGATCATCCATATGATAATCTCATAGCGGGTTATCCGATGTACTTACTACTCTTAGTAAGTATCCATATGTTAACTCCAAACAACTCATGCTTATAGTTTATGAGATCCACTGCTTGATCAAATCAAGGAGTATAACATGTGCTAGTATGTCTAGATTAATAATGTCCTATCTTATTAATCCTATAACTAGGAATTATTTAGATACTAACATAATTGCACATGATAGGAATCTCATTATCATGATCTCATCATGATTTCCTTCATACTATATTTTGTTTCATGGACTTCATTAATTCGAATGAAGATCAATATCAATTCATATATAAACGAATATCAAATTAATGAAAAATGCCTTTCACTTTATTAATCAAAATAAAGTTTGTACAAAAGTGCTAAATATAATTACCTTTAGAGCACCACTCTAACATAGATGAACTCCAAGTGTATCAAATAATTTATGTCAATGAAAAAAATAATGTAAAGGAGTCTGGAAACATAATCAACTATTTGAGATGAAATAACATGTAACATCCCCCTACTCCTAATAGAACACATTGCAGTGAACCTTAAGAAGAAAGAAAAACACGCTACTTAAAGATAATATTGACCATACACATTGATATATAATTATATAGTAATAGAGAGAACTCAAAAATGGTTTCTCATTCTACCAACAGATATGGATCAGAAGAATTCATACAATAATTATTTGTTTTTACTTTTTATAGCTACAAAGAAACTACCAACCTCAGATTTTTACTTTTTATAGCTACAAAGAAACTACCAGCCTAAGATTTTTTATAAGATTTTTACTTACAGAATTGTTTGTTGAAAACAAAACTCAGAACTAAAAAGCAAACCCTAAAAAAAGGTAAATGGGGACATGTTATTTATAGTAGCAACCATTAAGTTTCGACAATCATTTTTCACTTTTTGGTAACGTTCAGTAACCCAACATTCGCCATAACCTCTCCCTAGTGAAACTCATTAACCTCCTCATTGACCCTTTTTTCGTTGCCTCCTCATCACCCCCATAACCTCGACATAGAATGTGATAAATACTGATCATATAAGTATGGATTCAACTTTTGAAATTCAAATTTTAAAATCCAATTACTGTCATAAATTGGTCTTCTTTTTTACTTAAACAAGAAATTGTCGATATCTTTCATCTCTTGTAGCTACAATTTGTTCATCAAGAACATCTTCTATCTCATCTTTAGGATGGAGAATGGTTGGAATTATCATAGCTATAATAGGAGATTGTGTATTATAATATCCATAATAAATAGTTAAGTTCAATATAGATTTTTCCTTGGGTTTAAAGATTAGATTGCATATTTTCTTAATCTTATGTTTGCTCATTATGTTACGGTTGATTGGTTTTTGGCTCTTTTTGGGTTTTTAACTGTTTTGATAACTAGGCTTGTTAGTTGTCCAGTTGGATCATAGTTTCTTCTCTTCTTTTTTTATTAATTATTACTTTTCTATTGTCAAAATTGTGGGTGCATATAAGTTTATAACCTTGATATGTCATTATTGGGTTATGACAGCTTTGTAAAGCACTAAGCTTTTTGGAGTCATATGATGTCTCTCATCTCATGACGACGTTGTCCACGGCAAGAACGACGATGGTGGTACAAGCGTTAATCTCGACGGCGAGGTGGGAGGTAGTCAAGTGGTGGTTGAAGGTGGAGAAATCTGGGTGTTTTGCGAGAAGGTGGGTGATGTTGTGTGCGTTAGACAGAGTGGTAGTCATAAGGAAGAGGATAAATAATAGTAAGGAGGGGAGTGAAACTGAAGAGAACTGCATTGTACTAGACTTAGAGTAAAGGAAGAGAGTATCTGATTAGGAGCTTTCTAGTTTATAGTTTGTAGTTTGTAGTGTGGTCCGAGTTACACGCATAGAAACATGCAGTTCAGGAAGTTTTTTTGGATGCTAAAAGTGTCACACGATCGTCATCCCAAATAGGTATTTGTTTGTTTGTTTTCATGTTAATTATGCATTAATGTAGGATATGATAAGCTGCTTCTCTTTGGCCTTTAAGTGGAAATATATTCATCAGGTACATTTTTACCTTTTACTTATTTAATTTTCGTAATACTTCACTTACTTACTTTAAGTTTCTACCATTATAAGAAAAGTCCATTAGATTTTTTTTTAACAACTTGATGCATCAACTTTTTCTTTTATTATTTTTTATTCTATTTATTTATTTTAATTTTATTTACATCATTTTCTAACATATCAGCTTTATATATCTACTCTTTTAACCTGTATCATTTTTTTTATTGTCATATTTGCATTTAGGTATACTGGAAACAACCTCTCTACTCTATAAGCTAAGACTGTGTACTATCAGACTTCCTCAGATTTCATTTTATTGCGAAATTTCAGACTGTGTGCAAAGATGATTAGTTGTTCAACGATATAAAGAAAAACAGACCTGAAAATTTCAAGTGCTCGTGTTTTTAACTTTTTTAGATACTTGTAAAGGTGGGATCCGGTGGTAAGAAATTTTAGTTCATTAAACTAAGATTTATAAAATTCATATCCATTGTAATTTGTAATCACTTTCACCTCGATCATATTATCACACAATCAATAATTGAGCATTAGAAAACAAAGAGAAAGAGGTGTGTACCTCCGGCATTCAGAACTAGATTCTGAGCCAATCGCAGAATAAAAAAAATATGGATGCAAACAAATAATGAACCGGAAGAGTTACAGGTCTTGCGGCACCTCCAGTTCAAAGGTACTTAAAAACGACAACGGATTGAATGAACTTTACATACAAATCTAGATTCCGCCGTCTCCGCTTTCTTAAGAAGATTTAATAGGTTAGTCACCAAAACAACAACACAAACTAAAAAATGTTAAATCATTGGCTTCAATTTCACTCGTTTTTCGATTCACTGAGAAACCAGGTCACAGTGATTTATTAATCCAATGATCAAAAGGCTTTCTTTAAAATCTAATGGATTAATTAATAGCTGTCAACTGTAACAGAAATTGGGTCTTTGAGTACAATAACATGCTCGTTAAGTTTCTACAGCAATATAAAATAAAATCCTAAGAGAAGTTCTAAAATCCATGGCCTCTTGAAGATCAGATAAAGATATAATTTGATCGGCCACCCATTGTCTTCCCTGATGCCCTGCATGTAACGAGTTCTGTCCAAAGCCTACCCCAATTAACCCCTTAGTTTGGCTATGGATGAGTTTGAAGAACGGAAAGTAGCCAATTTACAGTTCGCAGATTAAAAAGAAATAAGGAGAAACGAAAAGAAGACAAAAAGATAAAAAGAAAGCTAGGGAAGACTCGTGTAGATTGTAGAGCAAATCATTACCCAAGTGGAAAGCATCAAATATTAATGAAGTTAAATCTTCACTAGTGGACGAAAGGAGATTGTTGGCGTCCTTTAACAAGGGGAAATGGAGTTGGGATTTGGGGTAGCCGATATTCTTGCATGCTTTGTGTGGGACATAATAAGATATATTCGGGATTTCAATATAAATTCAGATTGTCGCTTCCGTTCGAGGACTACACGAGTTAACGAATTAAAACTCTTGCAAACTAAACCAACAAGAAAGAAAAAGATAAAGATAAAGAAGAAAGGTGAACCATTGGGCTATGTTAGATTGGATTATATATTCTATTCTCTCGAGTTATTTATGTTGAGAAACAAGAGAACAAAAAAAAATGAGGTTGGACTCGGGAACCAGTGCTCTTGAGTTTATCAGTTGCACCCAAGTAAGTACAGAATATGCTCTGGAACATGAAAAGTGGATTAGCTTTTCTAACACCTAAAACAATAAACAAATATTAATTAAACAACTATAAGAGACTAGTTTAATGTAGTGGTTGGTACTAAGCAGTGAAACTAATCAAGTTTCTTTTGTCTTCTTCACCGGTGGAAGTGGCGAGTCTGTTCGTGTGTTGTGGAAATAAGAGAGATCAGTTAAGCGAACTAGTAAATCCAATACCCCAAAGTAATTAGAACAATGAGAAAAGAAAGAAACCCTTTACGTTATATCATCCAACTGTGTAGGAAAAGACGTAAAGTGAATCAGAAAAGCTTATTATGGCTTTAGAAATGGACCTACTAAGCTCTGCCAGTCCTCCACTACTACGCCTACTAACTACTACTACTCTTCATCAGCCGTTTATGCCTCTCTCTTTGTCTCTCTAATCAGTGACGTCTTCTTCTCCCAACTTTTCATTAGCTTTAGCTTTTATTCTTACGCAGCTGTGACGGAATCTGAGTGCTTCCTCGCTTCCCACATTCTTCGTTCAGCTTTCCCCAGCTTTCCATCTATTTCACCAAAGACAGAGAGAGCACCAAACCCTAGCTAATCCAGAATACCACTCTCTTCACGTTCTCCGTAAGCAAACCCTAATGAAGCACATTCTTCTCACCGGGAAGAATGGGAAGACGTCCACGTATGCACTCCACTCAAATCTCAAGCATAAACGACGAAGAATAGAAGGAGATAGGGCTGAAAGTTTCTGCAACTGTAGTTTCCAAACCATCCAATCTTGCATAAAAGGGTTACGTGGAGAGATGTACATGTACTTGCAATAATCGATACCATTGAAAAAAGAACTTGGAAATATGTCTAAGACGCTAAAATGAACTTAACGGTGTAATTACATTGGAAGCAAAGGCATAAAGTGGTTCAAAGAAATGCACTGAGATGCGTGTAAAACTGTGTGGGGTGGGACAACGTCGATGAACTTGAGAGAAAAAAAGAGCATAATTATGATGGTTAATTAAAAGAAAAAAATAATTATTCTTAATAAATTTATAAAAATATTAAAAAATAAAAATTTATTTTATTTTAATTAACTAATTAATTATATTATAATTAATCAATTACAATATATTCATTAATTAAAATATTGTAATTAATTTTAACTAATTATATTATAATTAATTAATTTATTATATTTTAATTAATTTATTAATTATAATATTTTAATCAATTATAATATAATTAATTAACCAATTTTTCTATAATAATAATACTCATTCCTCTATATTAGGAGAAAAATGAGGTATTACTTAAAAGTGAGTAATTAAAATAATAACCCTATAATTATACTTCCTTATCAAACTCAATATTTCATTCCAAATCTATTCCTCTCTTTTTATACCAACTAAACAAACACACCCTAAATTTGTGATTATCTGTCGCCTTATTTCTAGATTTAGTAAGGTTCGTACTCAATAAGAAGTTTATACTTATAGTTCGTACAGGTGTTGGTTGAAAAGATCAAGTTCACTCGAAATATTAAAAATAATAACAAGTAATTACCATTTAGAGACAGATAAAAGATGTAATACATGCCAAATTATGTTTGCTTATATTCCACCATCGTTCCACTTTTCTTTTTGGTACATCCCAAAAACCTGTGACCTTTAATTTGGAAATTAGAATGTTAGACATGATTCAAACTTGCAAAGACTGCGACGTCGGGCCTCTGACATGTGAATTGTTATGTCTAACAAATTTGATAACTGAGATCATCATTATTATTATTATTATTATTATTTAATATATTATTCATATATTAATATAATACCTCGTGATCATAAAATCTTTTTTTTTTTTCACAACCATCAACAAATTTTAAGTGTAATTAAAAGAATGATTTTTACAACAATAACTTGTAGCTTAAAATATATTTATAATTTAATTATTTGTGGTTTCGTTTGATAAACAATTTTTTTGGCAAAGATTGTATTTTTATGATTTGATCATTCATAATTTTTAAGAATGTGATCACTACTTCTTATAAGTAATACTGAAATGTTCCCTATCGCGGGTGAAAGTATAGTTACAGCTTTTTACGTTGAGTTCTTCAAAAATTGGTCGTGTCAGAGTTGAATCGTTTACACTAAATGCCTAAGTATATGTGTCTGTTCGTTGCTACGGATGATTATTGCTCGATTGGAGACATGTCCTACAAGTAAAGCCACGTGTTTGGTTTAATTTTTAATAAAAAGATGTAGTGGTTCGTCGATTTATCTAAGTAATTAGAATAAAACTACCTCGTTAGGTTAAAGTAGCAAACTAACCTTCAATTGTCATGACGCAACTTGTCCCTCGGGGACATCTAATAAAATTGGAATGATATAGAACAGATTAGTATGACCCTAATGTAAGGATGACATGCGCAATTTAAGAAATTGTGAGAAAAATTTTACAGTATATTAGGTATAAGTAAAATTTTGTAATATATTAGGTATATTTATCCTACTATTTTTTAATAATTTTATCTTCTAAACTTGTATCACTTAACGGTGATATATTTTTTTTCATTTTTTATTTTATTTTAATTATTTATTAGTACTTTATTATACTTTTTTAATTACATTTTTATATTTATTTTTTAATATCTTTTTGTAACATTAGGTAGATCTATCGCAAACAATCTTTTTATTAAATAAAAGTAATATTGTCCTGTCAAACTTTCTAAGATTTCAGATCTGTACAAGATTGAACTGAATATTGACGATCACGTTGATGAAATTTCACATAAGACAATAGTTTACTCATTGATATTAACCTTGCTCAAACCCTGGGATCTCAGCTACTCAATGTTCCGTAAAATCGTATCATGTAATGCAATCCGATCAAATTATATTTTATTAACAAAGATTAGGGTTCTTTTTCTAAAATCTAGTTGGGAACTAGAAAAGGGAAAACTGAGGTCTGAAGTCTAAACTAAGCTGTTTTATATACAGGATCTTACTATCATGTTGGTGAAATTGCATTTCGGTTGTTCACATGCAAATATTGAAACTCAGGTCCCTTAAAAGTACAATTATCATAGACACCAAACGACCTGAAAAACCAAAAAAGTCTTGAAAAGCTTGCGTGTTTTGCTTCAAAACCCATTTAGCACTTTGCTGTACATGGATGTGACGTTATGGTCTCCAGTTAATTACTAAATTACAGATAATGACGCTATTTATTTGGAACGTGATTCACCTTTTACAACTGTATGGGCTTTGCTTATACCATTATCAAGTGGTAAACGTAAATCCGTCTATCAATTTGCTGTTAACTCGTGTATGGATTAGTTTAAAGTCTTTAATAATTGGCAAATTCGTTATCCCGCGATAGAAATGGTTTGTCCCAGCAACGTCATGTTCTTGAAACATTTAAAACGGCACTTGGTCTATTATGGTATTAATTAAATTGCGACCTACAATCTAAATATTGAGAATCTAACATATTACTTTAGAAGAAATTAGAGAGATGAAAACTGTGAATTGACAAATATTGTTTCTCCTCCCTGCCCTGGTGCTGTAAGTGTACGGTGATTTTGCTGGTTTTATTTGTTTATAGAAAAAGGCAGGAAAATAATGAGACGGGAAAGAATAAAATCACAGCAAATTCACTGTAAGAAAGCACAGGAGGGTAAGATTCCTCGACCCCCTTGGCTGCAACTTGATCTGTATAGAAGGAAACAGCTAGTTGTTTTCATGGACGATACATGTGTATGGCCCATTTCTTACATCAAACGACTAATGCATACACGTTCAGTACCTTGGATGTATAGGGTGCATATCTAGGGAGACAATGAAGAAAAGGACAACAAGCTCAACCTGGTTTGGAGCTGTTTGCCACACGATTCGTTTACAGTGCTGTGAAGCTAGAGAAAGCTATACAGGTAGAGGTGGCTATTAACGAGCTTTATATATCCCACTATTAAATTAAACGAATTGAAGAAATGAGACTGATAGAGAGACATTCGGACTGTCCCACAAACTTTGCCAGCTTTTTTTAAGCAGCTGAAGCCCACTCTTTTCAATGCTTAATGGTTCTTGATTAGATGCTGTGATTGTGACAATCATAATTATGAGCTCCATTAGAAAGTTATTTCTACATGGCAAAAGATTTTAGTCAGTAAAGTATCGGCAGGATAAGTTATGAGTTATCTCGACCCAGCTCATGCTCATCATCATCTACTGCTACTCCTACATTATTATTTCTTGTCGTAAATAATGAGCTCATTGTCCATAATTTTGCTTCTGGTAATTGCATGTTAAAGGCAAAAGATTTACAGTAGCAACTTAACTTGTATGAAAAAACAAGAGAGAAATTGGAGAAATACTACTGTTTGGGGTGTTGGGTATTGGCCTTGGGGCTGGGGTTGGGGTTCAGGTTCAGGCGTAGAAGAGGACAAAGTAGGTATTGAGTGGACAGATTGATAATCAAAGCACCAGGCAAGTAGAGAAAGAAAGTGAGAGTATAGTACTCTATACACAGAGAAGAGAGAGAATTGTACCCAAGAAAACCTCCATGGCACTGCACTCTCCCTCGATTTGATCGTTCTTTTCTCTATCTATCCATCCATCCCCCATCCTTTTGCTTGTCTCCAAAGCCTTTTTATCTTTCTCTCTCATTTCTTTGCCAGTAATGGCAGTGCATCAGTGGCAGTGCGAGAAAAGAGGGAGAGAGTTTTCATCGGGAAGGTAAAGCTTTGCTTCAGTGCCCTAAAGATTACACCTTTCATGAGCCACCGTCTCTCTTCTACCATTTTTCTTTTCTATACTTCTCTCTCTCTCTCTCTCTCCATATACCCGCGTGCATTCTGCTGTTCCAATGAAAAGCTCTCTCGCTCACTCTTCTGTTTAAATCGCTCATCTATATCCTACAACTACTACTAGAAAGAGCAAGAGAGAAAGAGTTAATGCTGTTATAAACACCCATTTTTCCAAAGGAAATCGAGCAGTCTTTAGCAAGCGGCACAAAGAACCCCACCAACAAGATAACAAAACTGACTCACTCTTGCTGCTACTATCACTATTTGGGATTTACTGTAAAAAGGCTGTTTAGTGAAGCATAAATCTCGGGAGACCACTGCACATACATAATGTAACTAAAGTTTAGATTGCGTAGGAAAGAGAATGAGATACTGAAACAAAAAGATCAGCAACAAAAAATGTTAGTACCCTCAGTATAATACCAAACTACAAGTGAACAACTAGTTATCACAAAGAGGATAGGATAGGTGCGTGAGAGAGACACTTAGCTTAGAGAGAGAGATAATGGAGGATGGTTCTAATGCCACTTCTTGTATGATGGCTTTTGGAGACACCAGTAATGGACTATGTCCTATGATGATGATGATGCCTCTCATGACTTCTCATCACCATCATCATCATCATTCTAATGCAGACTCATCATCAAGTGCCATGTTCGTTCAGCTACATCCTACCAACAATCAAGAACAAAACCGCAATAGCAATAACGGGGGCACTTCTATGATTCTTGAAGACAACCACACCAACACGGGCCGTTATCTCATGGAGAACACCGACGCCAACTGTGCTTCTGTTAAGGCCAAAATAATGGCGCATCCTCACTACCACCGTCTCTTGGCCGCCTACGTCAGTTGTCAGAAGGTGAAGAAATTGAGAAAATTGCATCCTTCTTTCCTAGCAGAACTAGCTTGTGGCTAGCTAGAACCCATCACAATAAACTCCCTTAAACCCCTAATATACACTGTAGTTCTGCTTGTGCGTTTGAAGGGTTATGGGGCCAGAGTTGGTATGCCTTTTGTGTCATGCAACCACAATATCTTGAATCTTCATTCTCCCAGAAGAAAAACTGACACATTTCGGCCATTTTTGTACAAATGACAAGTCTTACAATTCGAAGAAGCCCTTTTTCTTATTTTTCAGATCATGCTCTAAGAAAGGAAAATCTCCATATTTACGAATTATTTTTAACTTAATTAAGCATACCGAAATGGATTTTCAGTCCCTAGAAAGTGAGAGGTCAGAGCCTTTCGAAGTAATTATATTATGTGTCAGAGACTTCTAAAATTGGTTATATATTTCTTTTCGTGGCAATCTTCAGGTTGGAGCACCACCTGAGGTGGTTGCTAGATTGGAAGAATCTTGCGCATCTGCAGCGACAATGGGAACCGGTGGAACCAGCTGTATTGGTGAAGATCCAGCTCTTGATCAGTTCATGGAGGCTTATTGTGAGATGCTTACCAAGTATGAGCAAGAACTCTCTAAACCATTCAAAGAAGCCATGCTTTTCCTCCAGAGAGTTGAGTGCCAATTCAAAGCACTAACAGTTTCTTCTCCAAATTCTGGTGATATACCCTCTCTCTATCTCTCTCTCTCTCCCAAACTCGCGCACGTCTTCGGTTGTATGTGTGTACGTCTTTTTTTTTTCCCCCTCTAGGGTCATAAGATCTTCCAACTGTTCTTTTACTTGTTTATAGTTCATACGTTTTGTGTTGGGTGAAGACAACCAGCCGTGCATGTCTTTGGTTCCAAGTAAGATATTATTTTTTATTTGAGAACTTGTCCAAAGCCTATTTCCTGAGTTGGGTTTTTCATTTTTCATTTGCTTCTTCTTCTTGTTCTTCTTCTTCTTCTATGTATAGTATCTGTAACTGTATGATGTGCTAGGGTATACATACCACAGACAAGTTATTACTTCTTGCACACCTGGCTTCATAAATATTCCCTGATTTGATTCTCTCCTTGGTAGTTGTGTATTTTCATGCCCTTTCCTGGTTTTATCTGAGTTTTACCACATATACGGGTGGCTGTCTTGAAAGTTTCTCTCATGATTTTGGAAACAGGAGGAAGATTTCTTGTCATTGCCTTTCTGTCACGTGTATGCGTCTACTTGTTCTCAACTTGAATGACAAGGCTAGGCTTAGTAAAAGAGTTTCAATAGTTCGAAACTCAGTTGAGTCTCGTTGCAAGTTCTAAGTGAATTATGTCACAACTATCACTAGTAATTCGTGTGGAGAACATGTCTCCTAACTAAGCTAACTGTAAGACACAAGCCAGCCAGACTACATGCCTTGAAACTTTGGATCTTCCTATCCTGTTGTTTCTATTTTAGGGTTTATCTGGAATTGATTACCTTCGTGGAGAAACATCATAGAAGATGAATGACACTTTGACCTAGTTTCTCATTATGATTTTATTAAAGACGAACTGCACCCAAGTTTTGAGAAGAATCACCAAATACTTTGGAAGTGAACTGCACCCAGATGGAGGAATTTATAAGCCTTGAAGACATTTTAAGACAAAACTTCTGTTAATTGCTGCCTGCATTATTATGACAAAACTTCTATTAATTGCTGCCTGCATTATCTGCAGGTTCATTGGACTAGCAAAACCCATATTCCCGTTAATGTATAATGCATGCTATCTACTTGTGCTTTCTAATTGTCGTTGACCTTTTCTGCTAAGCAACAAAAAATCATAGTTCCAGAGTGACTCGTTAGAACGAACTGGAAAAGATATGACATTAGTTTTAACTGAGATTCAGCAATTCACCCTCAATCTCCTGTTTTCTTCCTTTTTTTTTTCTTGTTCAGTTAACAGAATAACTTGGGTTGATGACATGTATATTGCTAGGTTTAACGGCATGTTTCATATTGAAGTAAGTAAACTTCCATATTTCATGTTGCAGTAAGTTAAACTTCCATGTTTCATATTGCGGTAAATGAAACAATTTATTTGACCTGAAAATAAATTGGTGGTTCGTGTTTCAAAATGAAACTTATCGCTTCCCGTTATATAAAATCTAAAAAGTCTTTTGAGAAACTGAATGATTATGGGAGTTATAGAGGTGTGACATATTAGTCCTTTCTAATGTTTGCTTTGCATGTAGTTGGAGACTGGAATTGAAAAGTGATGTGCTTCAATTGGTTTTGTGCTTCGACTAGCAGGCTAACCAGAACTATTATTAGAAATGTGGTTTGCTGGCAATATGAGGAAGGGAATGAGTTTCCTGATATGACAATTCCTTCAATTTCAAGTTTCTCCAAGTATTGCTTATTCAAATAAAATTCAGTCATTAACCTATGAGGCTTAGTGTGAGTGGATGAAGTTAAGAGTTGTTCATTCCTGGAAGTGTTAGAGTTGATATATTTTTAACATGTAGAAGGGCCGGTTTGTCTACCTTGTGAAACATAACTATTTTATTCACCTTTCTGGTATTTCAGTATTTAAAAGAAGCCAAATTTGTTTTAGTATGAGTGTGAAGGACTATATTTTGGTAAAGTGGCATGTGATGATATTTAGGTACAGCATAACAATTTGGTAAAGTGTCATGTGATGATATTATCAGTTTTCACTATGGTTCGGCTTTTGCAACTTATTACTATTGTTAAGTTCCTTTTTCCATTAACACCTGCATAGAGGCAAAAATGTGACATAACATGGAGAGCTCTGAATTATTGGGGATATGTTCATGTTGAGTAGTGAATTGCAGTGTTTGATTTGATAGACAAGTATAAGTTCATATTTTGCAGGGATTTGTCTCAATATTTTCCTTTTGATCCGTCTGATATATATACATATAGGACATTTGTGCCAACTTGTGATTCCTGCTCGAAAATGTTCTCTAATTTTTCATGGAACTATCTTGTGTAGAATCACTATGATTCCTTGGGACTTTATTCCCAAAAGAAGGGCAACTAAAAGAGAAGTTTATGTGCCATATTTAAATGACTGGATAAAGAATACATCAATGTTAAAACATTTAATTTGTAAAACAGGCAATTAGATTGCAATTTTAATCATTCTGTATGTTAGGGTTACCTCAGTCAATGAGTCTCATGCTAACAGAAACACGGCCATATTTTGTTATCTTTGCATTTCCACATCCTGTAATAGTTAAATTAGAAGATGTGAAGGTCAAGGGAGCTGACCGATAAGCCATGAGGAATTAATGTTTGCTGACATAGTGGGACTGGCTGCTATGTGGAACTGTTAGCCAAAGGGAAACTTTCCCTGGGCAAGTCATCTCTTAATTAATGGGTGATGTACTCTTTTTTTGTTTGATGCTTTGACTGCTTCTGGTTTAGCAGGTAGAAAAGGTAGATAATTGCATGTTAAAATCATTCTTTCAAGTGAATAGGAATGCTGCAATATGTTAGAGCTTAAAACTATGACAGCAGTAGCTTGTAATGAAGGTAAATTTCTTGCACAATGGGGTGCTTACTTGAATGTGGTGCCGTCAGGCTGTGGTGATCTGAATGACCGGAATGGATCATCAGAAGAAGATGTTGATGTGAATAACAACTTTATAGATCCCCAAGCAGAAGACCAGGAACTGAAGGGTCAACTGCTCCGAAGGTATAGCGGATATTTGGGCAGCCTGAAACAGGAGTTCATGAAAAAGAGAAAGAAGGGGAAATTGCCAAAAGAAGCCCGACAGCAGTTGCTGGATTGGTGGAGCAGACATTACAGATGGCCCTATCCTTCGGTATGCAAAATCCCATATCCTTTTCAAGTATTCCATGATTGCCACTTATGGTTATTGTCCATAAGCAGATAATAATTTGCCTAGATTGGAGTTGCATTCAAGTGTTCGGCAATAAATTTGGTGTTTGTGAGTTATCTTGGGGACACAACGCTTTGACACTGTCCCACCCTCTCCACACCATCTCTTGTTTTCCATTTTAGCAATTAGGTGCCTGGGGTCGAACGCTTTGACACTGTCCCACCCTCTCCACACCATCTCTTGTTTTCCATTTTAGCAATTAGGTGTCTGGGGTCACTCTCTTGCAATCTTCCACCTATCATGTTCTAGGTCAAATTTTTATTGCTTATAGCAAGATAAAACACGAACAGTTGTATGTATGGACTCTTCATATTTCTTGACAATGGGATAATTAATTAACTTTTGTAGGTTACTCTAGCCTATTACGGTTTCATTATTGCTTATTTAGCATAGAAATGTTGCATTCTTGTGGAGTTAAAGCGAACCTGTATAGGTAATGATGATTGGTGACATTCCGAGACTTAGTGGTCTTATCTGGCTTGTTACCGTTAGTTCACTCGGATAGACGGCATTGCTAAAAGAGTTTAATCATATACCTATTCACGAAAAAAGCAGAACCAACAAACCAACGTAATTAGTGTGACAATGTCTCATTTGTCTATACATATGTTGTGAATTGAGCATTTATCCTTTGTCCCGCAACAGGAATCTCAGAAACTAGCTTTGGCGGAATCTACTGGTCTGGATCAGAAGCAAATAAACAACTGGTTCATCAACCAAAGGAAACGACATTGGAAACCATCAGAAGATATGCAGTTTGTTGTGATGGATTCTACTCATCCTCATTATTACATGGACAATGTGCTGGGCAACCCTTTTCCGTCTGACTTCTCCCCGGCACTTCTGTGAAGACCATCTTCTATGGTGCATTTCTTGGTGCACCATAACGTTTAATTATGTTGTGTACTGGCATAGTAATAGTAAACAACTGAATTAAACGAGAACTCTTCTATATATAAATATCTCTATAGGGTAAGGATTTTGGAGTACTATTTCGGAGATGCAGGGGGTTAATGTTATTTATGAAACTTGTTATGGCAAGCTTAGATGCATGCAATGCAAGCCTAATTACGACGTGGGCATGGGCAGCAGATGCTCACTCTAGTATCACAATTAATGCTCAAATGTATGGATATGATTATCGGGGCTATGAAATTAGAACCTATTCTCAGTTTTGGTGAAGCTAATCGGCTTTCTAATGGTTAGTGAGTAGTATGTTAATAACAGCATAGTCGGATTGGGCAAGCAACTCTTTTTCGATTGTATTTTGTCGGCAGAAATTGATGTTTGGTTGTGATTTTTAAACTTGTGCTTTCCATTTAATTTGATCTGCACCCTTGATAAAAAAAATGTACGCTGTAATTCTGTTAAATGTCTTTTTTAATGAGCTGACACAACAATTTATTTGATTTTTTTCAAGAATAGAATAGATAAGGAATAGAATTCTTATTATTAAGAATAGAAAAGATGAGGAATATAATAGAATGAGTATTATTTTGTCTAGTTTAAAAAATAAGAAATAGAATAGATAAAGAATTTGTATATTTTGATTTAAAAATATAAAATTGAAATGATAAAAGAATAATTAAAGGTCAAAATATTATTATTATTATTATTAAGTTTATTATTATTATTATTAATTTTTTTCTTATTATTATTAAATTTGTTATTCTTATTATCAATTATAATTATTAATTTTCTACTTATTATTATTATTATTATTATTATTATTATTATTCTTATTCTTATTCTTATTATTATTAATTTTCTACTTACTATTATTCTTATTAATATTAATTTTATTTATTATTATTAATTATTAAATTTTTTCTTATTATTAATATTATTATTATTATTAATTTTATTCTTATTAATTTATTCTTATTAATTTTTTTCTTCTTCTTCTTAATATTAATATTAATATTATTACTATTATTTTATTTATTATTATTATTATTATTATTATTTTATAATAATAAAGGACAAAAAAGTCTTTAACAAATAACTCCATTCTTGGAATAGTTAAAGACACCTTTTGATGATCTTTAGCTATTCTTAAAAGTTGAGGAATACCTAATCTTAGAATTAGGTATTTTAATATTTTTATCGAACCAAACAAAGGATTATTTAAATTTGAAGAATATACTAAGAGTAAAATTCCTATTCCTATGAACCAAACATGTCATAATTGAGGGAAGGTGTGAAGAGACCTTACTTTTTAAATATCACAAAGTCCTTTTTGGATTTTTTTTGTTTGTTACATTATGAAAAGTCCCTTTGAACTTTTTACTTGCTTTGCAGTCTACCTTGTGTTTGCTCTAATGTCGCTTGAATTTGTTCTTTCTCTGAGTTGTGAGAAACTACTAGAATTATTCACTCTAATTTATGTCTCAAATCTTAAGCTTAGTAGATGATGACTCTAAGGGATAAATATGAGGGAGAATTTAATGTTTGAAAATGTGAAACGTGTGTGAGAGAGAAGTGAATGCCAATAAAAGAGAGTTAGAT
>JANQBM010000002.1:16547609-16563112 GCA_025594535.1 Erythroxylum domingense | reverse complement strand
CTATTCATGTGCATAAATGAATGCATGAACATAGTAAAACACTTTAAGCACTCCTAATCATTCCAAATTACCAATATCCCTTCCCATAAGTGAGGGGATGTTACAAGTATGTTTGCCCAAATTTGAGATGGCATCAGTAGAGGTTGGAGCAACCCAGCTGGCTTTAAGAGATCCACCTTATGCCTTTGACAAACCTCACATTCCCTCATGAATTTTTTAACACCCTCTTTCTTCTTCTTCTAGTAAAAGGAACTTTTGAGGCAGTGTAGGGTTTTATGCTACCCAACATGACCAACTCTATGTATTTCTTTAATTATGACCGGAATTAATTGAGAATTTAAAGAAAGATAAATCCAATATTTAAAGATTAGGATGCCTTTACTTTAAGGTTTAAGGTTTTAGGGTCACTTCAATTCCCAAGATGGAGAGCTCACAGAGATTGAATGACTTCAGACTAATCTCTTGCTGTAATGTCCTTTATAAGTGCATCTTAAAGGTCATTGCAAATCAGTTTAAAGTTCTTTTAACAAAGTTGATTGGGAGAGGCCAGATAACTTTTATTCCGAGGTGGCAGATTACGGATGCTATTTTTCTTACTTAGGATGTGATGTACGATTATCACCTTGATAGCTCACCTCCACGGTGTGCTCTCAAGGTTGATATTTTTAAGGCCTTCAATACAGTCAGTTAGGAGTTCATTATACTAGGATTGAGGACTATTGGTGTTCCTGAGTGCATGATTAGTTAGGATTAAGGCATGTCTCAAATCTACACATTTCTTTGTAGCCCTTAATGGTGCACTGTATGGTTACTTTTTTGCCACACAAGGGGTTCGACAGGGAGATCCCTCTCTCTTTATCTATTTGTTCTAGCGATGGAGGTGTTGGATGAGATCTTGAGAAAGGCCGCTGCAGTACTGAGCTATCGTTATCATTGGCAATGTAGGCAAACTTCCCTCTCTAATATTTTCTTTAAGGATGACTTGATGATTTTTAGTATGGAAGATTTAGCTTGTCTTAAAATTATTCGATAGGCTTTGGCAGATTTTGAGTGGGTTTAAAATTTGGCTATAAACTTGACCAAGAGCCGAATTTTCTTCTCACAGATCCTTGAGGTTGAGTTTTCTTCTGTACAGAGAGTACTTGGGTTTCATATTGGTTCCCTTCCGATTCGTTACTTGGGCATCCCTCTTATCACTACATGACTGAGACACTCCGATTTCCTTCCTTTGGTGGAGAGGATTCTGACATATGCACGGAGGTGATTTAATGAAGGGTTGTCTGAAAATCCTCAGAAGTTAATGGTGATGGCATCGACTTGATGGGTTTGTAGATGTTCGAAAGTTCCGGCAACGAAAGACAAGGAAGAACAAAATTTGAAATTTAACAAAATAAGAGGATACGCAAGGTTGAATCAAACAAACACGCAACAATTTGGGAAAAATTGATAAGTGAATTATTTATTCGTGTTGAAACAAGAACAAGAGGAATAAACCTTATTATAGTCAGCAGCACAATCTAAAAAATAATGGCTAATCCCCTAATAATAACCCTAATCCATCTATTTATACCTAGGCTTAATAATAAGTACTCGGGCTTTAACATGGGTAGCCCAAAATTAGTCCTATTGCCTCTTGGGCTTAAGTGAGGGACTAAAATTAGTCCAAGTCTTCAAGTCTCAAGGGTATCCGGTCCAAGGATTTGATTTAGATGGATCAGTTTGGGCTAAGATCTATAAAGCTCTCCTCTAATAGGCTTGGATTATTCCATCCTCTCCAAAAGATAGCCCATATGTGAATGAAGAGCCTCCTTAAGTCTCTTGGCCATAGCTCCGGTCATGGCCCAACTGGCATAGTTAGCTCTCCTCCCTTGCCTGTCATTCACGCTAACTCCATGGCAATCTGTGCTCCTGCTCACATTAGATTCTTTCTCTAATCCAGTTATGGACTTTAGCATCTTTTACCTATGCGGGTCATTTGCAGTAGATCAAATCTGTCCTCCTCTCTATAAAGGTATACTGATTAGGTATGTTCATTCTATCCATTAGCATTACTCACCGTATTGAGAGCATATTGTCAGCTTTTCTTTAGAGAGGTACTTCACTTTCCCACACTGGAGTTAAAGTGGCATGGGAGTTAGTATGTTTTCTAAAACAGGAGGGTGATTTGGGAGTCAAGATAGTCAAAAATTGGAATAAGACTACCACACTTAAGTATGTATGGTGACTATTCGTAGAAAGATCTTTTACATAGACCATTGAGTTTAGGGTTTAGGGGTTATGGGTTAGGGTTAGGGTTAGGATTAGGGTTAGGGTTTAAGGTTTAGATAGGTTCTTGAAATTTTTTTCTCTTAACTCTTTTCTGCGATTATGTCCCAGAAAAAGAAGTCTTTAACTCCGACCATTGTCAATCACCGGTAGTCATCTGTCTTCTACTAAACCACCACCCCTCAACAGTCCCCACTGTTGCATAACACACAAATGATGATCGAAACATCTGGATCTCTTCCACCTTCCATCGTACCCATCACTGCAAACATCACCGCACCCACCATACTCTTAACTCCGATGTTTCTAGCAACTCCCTGGAGGTCTTTGCAACCCCACAACCACCCTCTGTCGTCACCAAGGATGGAGGAAAAGATATAGTCATCGAAGATAACCCAAGTTTTATCCCACCATGTGTGACACTGCCATCATCTTCTCCCACTCGACGGGTTAGGAAGGAACCGCTATGGGAAGACATGAATTTGCGGTGTGCTTCACCTCTGACAGTCTCTGTAGCGTTGGAAGAGACCATCTCGCCACCTGGTCTGATTGGTCTACCTATGGTGGCTATTCATCTCCCACAGCCAGGACCGAAAGTGAAGCTATGCCAAAATGCCTTATCTACTCTTGGAGAAGGTATTTACAAAACTACCCCTTTGATTAATTCTAATTTTTCCCCTACAGTGCATGTTAATGAGGAAATAGGGAAACCTAGCTAGAAAATTGGAAAGTCTGTGAAAAATCTTCAGATTTCTCCTGGGTTGAGAAAAATCTGAATCATCAATTCCAAAATCAATACTTATACTCACAAAATCATTTTTTAAGTCATATAATCCACAATTCACATCATAATCATTTAAAAATTAATTATACCTGGAAAATGTCAATTGAGTGCATAAACAGTCATTGTAATGTGTACAAAATTCAAATTCATGTGTGTGTACGCTATATTATGTATGAGCATGAAATGCATTTCCTAATTTCTCATTTCCATTTTCCATGTACAGTATTCTAGGGTTCTAACCCTTTGCATGAGAAAATGGGACACTACACTATATATATTTAAAAAAAGTTTAGATGTGTGTTTATATATATATATATAGGAAAACAAATTATGCCCCATGTGTGTATATATAGATAAAAGGTTTAGTGGCCATGTATGTGAAAATATATATAAGAAAAAAATTCAGTGGATATGTGTGTATATATTAAGAAAAAGTTTGGTGGTTATGTGTGTATAAGTATATAGGGAGACATTTTATAGCCATGTGTATATATATATACAAACAAAAAGTTTGATGGCCACATGTAGGTATATATAGGAAAAAGTTTGATATCCACATATGTATATATATATATTGTAAAAACGTTTTTTGATCATGTGTTGTATATAATGGAAAAAGGATTGGTAACTATGTATGAATAAACATATAGGAAAAAAAAGTTTTGTGGCCATGTGTGTATATTTATAAAGGAACTTTTTTTGTGACCGTTTATATGTATATGTATATGTATATGTATATGTATATATATATGTATAGGAAAAAAATTGATGGCCATGCGTGTATGTATATATATACTTTAGTGTCTTTGAATGTATATATATAGGAAACATTTTATGGTTATCTGGTGTATATATATATAATAAACAAAATTCAAAGGTCATTTGTATATATATAATGGAAAAAATTTTGGTGACCAAATTTGCGCATCTATTAGAAATTTTTTTATGGCTATGTGTGTATATATTAGAAAACAAGTTCAATAACTATGCGTGCGTATATATGGAGGAAAATTTTTGTGTTCATATGTGTATATATATAGATAAAAAAGTTTGGCGACAATGTGTGCATGTATATATGTAAGAAAAAAGTTCGTTGGTCATGTGTGTATATATATATTCAAAAAAATTTTGGTAGCCATTTGTGTATATATATAATGGATAAAATTTTGGTTTTCATATGTGTATATATGTAAGAAAAAAGTTTTCTAGCCATGTGTGTATATATATATATACAAAAATTTTGTATAGTCATGTGTGCTTATATATATAATATAAAAAGCTTGGTAGTCATGCTTGTATATATATAGGAAAAATGTTGGTGACCATATGTGTATATATATATATATGTATAAATTAATATCATGTGTTTATATATATAGGAAAAGAGTTTGGTGGCCACATTTATATGCATAGGAAAAACTTTTGTGGTAATATGTGCGTATATAAGAAAAAAAATTTGTTGGTCTCATGAGTATATATATTGGAAAAATTTTTATTAATTGTGTGTTCTTATATATATATAAATAGTTTGGTAGCTCTGCATAAATCTATATGTGTTAGAAATAAAGTTGGGTGATTAAAGTTTGGTGATTATGTGTAAATTTATATATTGGGAAAAACTTTTGGTTATCTTTTGTTAATTTGTTTAGGAGAAAGTTTTGGTGGCCATGTGTGTATGTGTATATATATATATTGGGAAAAATTTTTTGGTAAGCACATTTGTGTATATATATTGGTAAAAATTTTAGTGGCAATCTATATAAATATATATAGAAAAACTTTTAGTTGTCACTTGTGTCTATATATAGGAAATAATTTTAGTGGCCATGTGTTTATAGCTATATATATAAATAAAAACTTGGTTATCATGTGTATGTATATATATACGAGGAAAAGTTTTGTTGTTTGTATGTGTATATATAGGAAAAAAGTTCAATGACCATGTTTATTTGATGGCCATGTGTGTTTATATAAAGTAAGAAAAGTTTGGTGGTCATACGTTGTAATAGTCGGTTTCTTAACCTATTGAGGGATTAGAGTGTTAGTCATATGAATTGCATCATATTAGAATGAATTGGTACATTTGGGATATGATTTCATGATTTCATTCACATGGATAACATGAGTATATACACACATGAATTTTGATTTAGAAAAATTGCACTCAATTGACATATTTCGGGGTATGAAAGTTTCTAAATAATTGAGATATGATTGTGCTTTTCTAATGTCTTGTATTTTGATTTATTAATAAAAATAATTGATGGAATTTAATTAGTAATTTGAAGTTAATTATTATAATTGGGAGATTGATGGATTAAAATGTACATTTAGACTAGGAAAAATTTCAAGTAGCCAGACAAGTTGACATGTGGAAATTTAAGATGACTAAGCCTATACAATGAGTGACATATAGCAGTAGAAATTGAGTGACAAATGGCCTAGGAACTGAGAGACATTTGGCAGCCTAATGAGTGGATAAGTAACTAGCTTAGACACTTGACAAGTGTCCTCTCCACTCACACCACAGGACACACACATAGCAAGCATCTTCAGTTGTTGAATTTTGCTGAAACTTTCTTCTCCCTCTCACTGCCGAAAGCTTACTTCTCCCTCATATCTTTGTGTTTTTGCCTATTTTTACTCAATTTCCACACCAAAATCCATACAAAAGTCCTTCATAAAGATAGTTATAGAAGTAAAACATTGTTGTATTTGTTGTCATCTTCTTATCTTTGCTGAAACCATCATACTCTCACCTTGTTCTTGAGATGATCTTACATGCATGTAAGGCAAAGTAGACTTGATACACTGAGGTGAAATTTGAGTTCTACAAATAAGTAAAATACTAATCTTTGTGACATGTTGTAGCAAAATTTTATGATGATTGAATTGAGATGAATTGAATGTAGCGATGATGTTGAAGATGAAGTTGTGTTGGAAAATAATAGATGAATTGGTTACTTTTTTGTTTTTATTTTTGGATGCATGAAAATAGTAGTTTATCGGATGTTATATAGATGATCTAAGTTGGGATTGGAAGTGTAATTGATGAGAAATTCATGCTCAAGATAGATGTTAATAATATGTTCTAGAATTCGGAAAGTTAGAGATGTCAATGAGTTTGCAAAAAGGAAACTATTAATGATTAAGTGAGTAGAATTTAGGAGCTTTAGTGTAATCAATATGAATAATAAATTAACCTGAAATGAAGTAGCTCTAAAGATCATGAAATCTAGAAAAATTCAAGTGTTAGTGATGTTTCTAAGTATGTGAAATTTGTGGAGAATTGAGGAAGAAGATAGTGCACAATCGTGGCATTCATCCCACGATCGTGGCTTATTGCAGTAGCTTTTGTCACAATTGTGGCAAAGTCCACCACGATAACCACCTGAGGAAAAGTCACTCTAAATTGTTATATTTGGACTTGATTAAGGCTTTTAATGAACCTAGATTGTTGATTGATTAATTGGTTAAGAGTTTGATAAGTTTAGGTTGTCAATTAAGGTCATAACATAAATAATGTATTGTTTTGATGTTAATGTAACCAATCTGGAAACTATGATGTGATGAAGGAATAAAGGAGTTCTTATGAATGCAAACATGATCCTAAGGATATGAATAATGTGTTTTAAGCATGAGTGAATGAACATGAGGTAATTGTGAGTGAGAATTGGGTAATTGTATCAATATATCAATACCCAATTCTCATTCACATGATTGTAAACTAGCTGTATATAAGCTATAATGTTTGAATGGTTAAGATTTTTGTATAAGGATACATACCTGGAAAATCAAATTGAACATACATTGAAACATGACACATATACATGTGCATGATTGTATATTTATATGATTAAACAAATTATTGATTTGTGAACTATGTGTGTACTTCATGATAATAGACGCGCAAGGTGATTGTCAACATCCAGACATTGCCGGAACATCGAGGCAATAACTTTTCCGGAGTGTATTGTGAGTTAACTTAGATGTGTAAACTCAATTCTATGTGCTTTTGTATGAATTGAATGTTTAACTTGAAATATGTGTACAATTGATTGATAAATGCTGGGCTTAGATATGAGGAGCTTGACATATAAGATTAGTATACTGAAATGAAAGCATGACATATAAAATGATGTATCTATCACATTGAAATGAATGATCAGATAAAGGAGTTTTCACTAGAGTGACCAATGTGAGAAAAGAGCTTTGAGCTCAAAATTATAAAAAAGAGCCTCAAGCTTATATAATATGGACTCGATAGCCATAATAGGTATAGGTCATAAATAAGCCCAGTATCCATAACGGATACGGGACAGTAAATTAGGTTAATAGGCATTTGGTCACAACAAAACAAAAATGAGAATGGAAACACTTGTGCATTTACATATACATCACTTCATGTATCATATGATTGAATTGAAATGAATTATTGAATTGTTTGATTTAGTGAAATATAGTTAAAGTAAATGAGGTTATGTTGTGATATACTATGCTAGCTTATATGATGCAATGTGACGTGGTATTCAATACTGGATAATTTGATATACTTATTTTTGTGTTTTAACTTGAGTGAATACATCGATGATGGTTCACTCACTGAGTTTGCAAACTCATCAAAATTGCAACGTTATTTTTTCAAGTTCAAGGGAGTTCTAGCCACTGAGGTTTTATAGCAGAATTCTAGTACTTACATTTTGGAAATAAGAATGACTCAAAGGTCTGATCAGCTGAATATGAAGAGTCTAAATAGATGTCTTGTGTAATAACATCCCATTTCATGTTATATTTTTGATATTGAGATTTGAACTCATAAGAATGTTGTGTAATGTATATATCTATGGATTGAGAATTGAAATGACATGTGACTTTTATGTTTGTGAATGAAATGCAAAGAAATGATCATTTAAAATGCTTATGGTATGTATGATGCCTTTTATGAGTTGGTTTGCTAGTCCTAATGTACCATTTTCATAGAGTATGTTCTTGAATATCCTTTGGTATGTTTAGGTTTATGCTCTATAGGAGTGGTATGTTACAGTTTTAGTATCAAAGTATATATATATATATATACACATTAATACAATTACCCAATTCTCATTCACATGATTGTAAACTAACTATATATAAGCTATAATGTTTGAATGGTTAAGATTTTTGTATAAGGATACATATCTGGAAAGTCAAGTTGAGCATACATTGAAAAACATGACACATATACATGTGTATGATTGTATATTTATATGATTAAACAAATCATTGGTTTGTGAACTATGTGTGTATTACATGACAATAGATGCGCAAGGTGATTGTCAATATCTAGACATTGTCGGGACATCCAGGAAATAGTTTTTCTGGAGCGTACTGTGAATTAACTTAGATGTGTAAACTTAATTATATGTGCTTTTGTATGAATTGAATATTTAATTTGAAATGTGTGTACAATTGATTGATAAATTCCAGACATAGATATGAGGAGTTTGATATACAACATGAGTATACTGAAATGAAAGCATGACATATAAAATGTTGCATCTCATTACATTGAAATGAATGATCAGATAAAAGAGTCGTGACCAGAGTGAACGATGTGAGAAAGGAGCTTTGAGCTCAGGATTGTGAAAAAGAGCCTCAGGCTTATATAATATGGACTCAGTATCTACAATGGGTACAGGTCATAAATGAGTCCGGTATCCATAATGGATACAAGACAGCAAATTGGGTTGATAGGCACTTGGTCACAACAAAACAAAAATGAGAATAGAAACACTTGTGCATTTACATATACATCACTTCATGTATCATATGATTGAATTGAAATGAATTATTGAATTGTTTGATTTAGTGAAATACAGTTGAAGTAAACGAGGTTGTGTTGTGATATGTAATGCTAGCTTATATGTTGAAATGTGATGTGAAACACCCACATACCCCTAGAAAGATATGTAGATGCAACACAAATAGAACTAAAACATGTCAAACAATCCCTTACAAGTATTTCTGAAAACTCAAGAAAACAAGTATTATAAACCATTAGGCAATATTGTATAATTAAAACATCTCAAACATATAGTATTATTCCCAAAGCATGCCATACAAATAATAGTCAACCTGTATTAAGGTTAATACAAACCATTAAATAGAACACAAATTACAATATGTCTTTTTACATTGAAATACAACTTAAACTAAAAACAAATATACATCTTCCAAAAACGAAAACACATGCTTCTTTGGCCACAGTGATTGTGCTTGTCCCAATATTTATACCCTTCTATCTGAACCTACACAGGGCAAATCTATCGTGCTAAGCATGCGGAATAACTAAACATGATACATAATGGTAACTGTCTGTAACAATTATACGATATTGACATATACAAATCAGATAACATATAAAAGAGCAATCTAAACAATATGTATGTCAGAATAGAATATGCCAAAATAGGATATATTGGCTTTAATGCCATGCTTACAATTACTAGAACAGAAAATCATTATTTTGGAACAGAATTTGTCTGTGTCAAATCCGTATTTGGTTATGTCATAACAAAACTTAATTATCTCAGAACATTTCTTGATTATAAATTAACTGTGCATGTAACCGAATACAAAATAAGTTAACCTGCTAATCCTTTTTTTACAGAAGTGGGTAATAGGACCAGAACATAAAATACCATGTTTGGCTTCTAAACTAGAAGAGGCTTAAGTCTCTAAAAAAGAAGACACATAAGTGTCTAAAATCAGAAGACACTAGAGTGTCTGGCACAGAAGACACCTTAGTGTCTGGTTATAGAAGCAACTGCTAACCCTTCTAGGCATGCCTATTTACCCATAACTAGGACTCAGCAGTTTTAAAACAAACCATTTTAGATTTTAGAATTTTATGCCAAACTTATCAAAACAAACAAGTGCAATTATGCATCAATAGAAATGCTGAGTCATCAAACATTATGCATATGCACACAATTAGCAAGCACTTCCAATACAATCCTAACTTTAAAACTCCTCAGACAACTGATGGTCTGGTATTGTCACAATATTATAATAAAAATTCCCAATTGACAATCATTCATATCTAATTCATAATATATAAGCTTTAAAAGCTCATTCATTCATGATCACACCAAGTAATTCAACATTATGCTCATCATTAATAAACCCTATATCTTTTATATTATCAACTCCATTTATAAATCATCACTCAAACACCTTTTTTTCTCCATTAATCTAACATCACCTAGGTTCATTATTAATCTCACTTAAGTCTAATGAAACCATTTTTAAATTCTTAACCATATATATATCAACAATTACACAACCAAGATTAGTTCAGATTTCTTAGGACATATTTCAAGTCAAATTTATACGGCTATTTTGACATATAAAAAGAGGTTTCTAGGCAATATGTTCTTCTAACCAAAAGTTACTCTATATATTAAGTTTCTAATGACATCAAAATCAATCATGCATTTTGGTTCAGAATTTTGCAAGTTATACCCAAAATATTGCAGACTATTCTTAAACAATGACAAAATCCTAAATTCCACTTTAGGTCAAATTTTATCATCTTCAAGATAGAACCAAAATTCCATTACTTCATAAAAGCTGTAGGAATATGTGTTTAGTTTAATCCAAAATGAAAATCACCCTATTTGGATATCTACAGGTCAAGTTATAGCCTAAATACTGACATCTGTTTAGTGAAATCCATTCAGTGAAACCAGTATAATTCATTCACATCTTACATCTTCAACACCCTTACTCTAACATTCATCCTTTTCACCACAATTCCACCTTAGTCATTATGCCTCATTTACACATCAATTTCATGTCCAGACCTTAACTCATCAACAAATCCATACATATTCTATCCAATAAAACATCAAAATAATTCATACGATAACATGCAATCAAAATTAGTATTCCTATACCTTCTTTAACACAATTTCCTACTTCAATGAGCAAGCCACTCTAGCCTTTCAAGAAAATATCATAACTCCAAGATTAAGATGACCAAGAGGATAGCAACATAGAAAGTGACAGGATCTGGCTTCTTTAATGCAGTAGCATGAAAATATGTCAAGTGAAGATGATGATCCAAAATGCATGCAAAAATTTCCAGAAGGTGTGAGTGAGAGAGAGTGTTCGGTAGTGAGAGAAAGAAAATTAAGCAATACAAAAAACTTCAGCAAAACCTTGTCTCCTTCAATGATAGGTGTCACCAAATCATAATAGCATGTGGCTTCATGCATGTTCTCCACTTGTCCGATTTAGGAGCTGCCACTCATCCACACAACATGCTACCATTTGTCAACAAGAAATTAGTCCATGTATAAACCATTAATAAACTGTATTAATTTAGGCTGAATTTGACAAAGTTGTCTTCATAAAAGCTATAGCTTATCCTTTTATCATTCTAACAATATAAAGTTCGTAATTTTTGGACATGAGAATCAAAGATATGATCCTTACAAGTTTGAGTGTCACATTAGAAGTCGCACTGGATGTCACCCTCGTGCTTGTGTATGAGGGTGACACACTGGTCTTGAAAAAATCACTTTAACCTTGAGTTTTAAGTACTTTCAAGCCTTCTTTTCATTGAATCTTCACCTAAACCTTATGTAAAATATCCATGACATATTTTTCGAGACCTTGGGCTCAACATTAATACCTTAAGTCTCTATGATGAAAATTTAATTCCAATTCTCCAAGTATAATTTATTAAAAACATAATTAAGTTATATGGAATTCTCAATCATATCACAATTTTAAAACCTCTCAATCATATCACCATTTTAAAACCTATCATTCATGTATTTACATGAACTTGTAACATTTCTTCTTGGGTACAATTTGGGGCCTTACAATTCTCTCCACCTTAAAAGAATTTTGTCCTCGAAATTCATACCTGATCAAAATAGTTGAGGATACTGAGCCCTTATGGTCTCTTCTTCCTCAAGTCCATGATGTTGTCAGAGTACTTTCACCAACGGTATTTGCTTGTTCCTAAATTGTTTGACTTCTCTGGCTAATATATAAATAAGCCTTTCTTTATAAGACAAATCTTGTTGTATTTGAATGTCTTTCACAGGAATTTTATGTGTGTCATCAGACCGATATCTTCTCAACATAGAATCATAAAACACATTATGTAATTTGACCAATTCTCTAAGAAGAGCTAATTGATAAGCTACTAGTCCGACTCTCTTCAAAATATCATAAGGACCAATATAACATGGACTTAGCTTACCTTTCTTCCCAATCCGAAGTATGTGTTTCTAAAGCGATACTTTCAAAAATACCTTATCACCTACCTGAAACTTAATATCTCTTCTTTTTAAATCAGCATAAGACTTTTGTTTATCATTGGTAGCTTTCAATCTTTATTGGATAACTTGAACTTTTTCTTCAGCATCCTTCACAATATCAGGCCCGATCATCTTGTTTTCACTCAGTTCAGTCCAACACACTGGAGTTCTACACCTTCTACTATACAACGCATTATAAGGCGCCATGCCAATGCTAATCTGATAACTATTGTTATAAGCAAACTCCATCAGAGAAAGGTAGTTATCCCGACTTTTTGGGAATTCTAATACACAAACTTGAAGCATATCTTCCAATATCTAAATAACCTGTTTAGATTGTCTATCTATTTGGGGATGGAAAGCGGTACTGAACTTGGCTTAAATACCCAAAGCCTTTTACAGACTTTTCCAAAATCTCGAAATAAATCGAGGATCACGATAAAAAATAATAGATAGTGGCACCCCGTGCAACCTCACTATCTCATTCACCTCTAGATCTGCAAGCCTATCCAATGAATAATCAGGACGAATAGGCAGAAAATGAGCAGACTTGGTAAACTTATCAACAATCACCCATACAACATCATGCTTCTTCTGAGTAAGAGGAAGTCCAGTAACAAAATCTATAATAATGTATTCCCATTTCCATTGAGGAATAGAAATAGGATGTAAAAAATTAGATGGAACCTGATGTTTAGCTTTAACTTGCTGACATGTCAAACATTTAGATACATAATCCACTACATCCCATTTTATACCTGACCATTAGTATGCTGCTTTAGATCTTGATACATCTTGTTTCCACCAAGATGCATAATAAAGACTGTATTATAAGCCTCAAATAATAATTTTTTCTTTAGTTCATCATTAGCTGGCACATATAACTGATCTTTATAATACAATTCACCATCTCCTTTCATAGAAAATCAGGATGTTTACCATCCTGAGTAGCTAAGATAAGTTGTTGTAACTTATTATCAACTCTCTGAGCATCACAAATCTCTTGTCTCAAAGTAGGCCTTGCTTTTAATTGAGCTATTAAAGATCTATTAGATACAAGTTCCCATTTACTTTGCTTCATTGATAATGCTATAATGGTCTTCTGACTCAAGGCATTAGCCACGACATTAGCCTTGCCTGGATCGTAATCTACAATATAATCATATTCTTTAAACAATTCCAACCAATGTTGCTGTCTCAAATTGAGTTCTTTCTGGGTAAGCAGATATTTCAAACTTTTATGATCAGTGAAAATCCTACACTTTTCACCATACAAGTAGTGTCACCAAATTTTCAAGGTAAACACTACTGCTGTAAGCTCTAGATCATGTGTAGGGTAATTCTGTTCATGTGATTTTAGTTGCCTAGAGGTATAAGCAACTACCTTTCCATCATGCATCAAAACATAACCCAAACCATTTCTAGATGCATCATTAAACATAATATACTGCTTATTAGAAGTCGGTTGAACTAATATGGGAGCTTTAATAAGCATACTTTTCAGTTGATCAAAACTATTTTGACATTTATCGGACCATTCATACTTCAATAATATCCCGCCAAACCCAAAAAACTTCTCACTTTCATCACATTCTGTGGAGGCTTCCAGTTAACAGTTGCTTCAATCTTATTGGGATCAACTCTAATCCCTTGAGAAGGGATAACAAGTCCTAGAAAAGGTACCTCTTGAAGCCAAAAATCACATTTGTTCACCTTAGCATACAACTATTTTTCCCGCAGGGTCTGTAATATAATTCGGAGATGCTTAGTATGGTTATGTTTATTCTTATAATAGACCAAGATATCATTTATAAACACCACAACAAACTGGTCCAAATAAGGCCTGAATACTTTATTCATCAGATCCATAAATGCCGCGAGAGCATTAGTTAACCCCAATGGCATTACCAGGAATTCATAATGTCCATAATGGGTCCTAAATGTAGTCTTCGGTACATCAATATCCTTTACCCGAAGTTGATAATACCACCCCGATCTCAGATCTATCTTTGAAAACACTCATGCATCTTTTAATTAATCAAACAGATCTTTAATCCTTAGCAATGGATACTTGTTCTTCACTGTGACTCTATTTAATTAACTGTAATCGATGCACATCCATAGTGTACTATCCTTCTTCTTAACAAACAAGATCGGTGCTCC
This sequence comes from Erythroxylum domingense, assembly GCA_025594535.1. NCBI lineage: Eukaryota > Viridiplantae > Streptophyta > Magnoliopsida > Malpighiales > Erythroxylaceae > Erythroxylum > Erythroxylum domingense. The sequence goes on along the minus strand of JANQBM010000002.1, from coordinate 16,548,586 downwards.
CTATGGTGACACACTGGGTCGAATGAACCCCTTATCCAGTAGCTCTTGCAACTGCACTTTCAACTCCTTTAATTCAGTAGGAGCCATTCTATACAGTGCTCTGGATATAGGAGTAGTGTCAGGCATAACTTCGATTGATAACTCCACTTCCCTTTCAGGAGGGAGTCCAGGTAACTCTTCAGGAAACACATATAGAAATTCACTCACCACTGGAATCTCTTGCAATTTACCAACCTCCTTCTTAGATTCAAACACAAAAGCTAGATAAACTTTACATCCCTTCTTGAGGAGCTTTCAGGTTTGTATAGTAGATACCATATTAATTAAAGAACTAGTGTGGATGCCATGCAATACTATTTTAGGCTGATTAGGTGTCCTAAGCACAATTGTCTTAACACTACAGTTAACCACTTCCTGATGCTTGGACAACTAATCCATATCTAGAATCAAATCAAAATCATGAAAAGGTAATTCAATTAAATCCGCAACATACTCATTTCCTTGAATCATAACAGGACAATTTCTATAGACCTGATTAATAATCACACTACTACCCAGAGGACTAGTTACATGAATATCATACTCTAACTAATCTACAGGCATCACTTTATCAAAAACTCCTCCAACATAGATATAAGAATGAGTAGATCTAGGATCAATCAAAGCATACATTTTATAGTCAAAGAGAGAAATAGTACCTGCAATGACTTCAGGTACATCCTGATCCTCGCGAGCTTTTAAAACATAAGATCGAGTTGGAGCAGAAGGCATAGGAGGTCGATCAACATTTTTTAAATGAGTACTCAGAATAGGTCCGGTCTGACTAGATCCTCCACGACCTTTATCTCGTCCACTATTTCCAGCAAGTGCATAAGAGGCCTCCTGTAACACCCCAACTTCCGCCAGACCCGAACCCGATATCGACAGTGATACCCGGATCCGTGCCCCGCGAAGGTGGCATGTCACATCACTTAACA
>JANQBM010000002.1:16522532-16544461 GCA_025594535.1 Erythroxylum domingense | reverse complement strand
AAATTGCCAAATTATAATTAATACACTCCAATTTAATCCAAAATTTTCACTTATAAATCAAATTTACCCGGAAATGCTAATGAATGCATGTACTATATGAATGTGCAAAATGAATGTGTATGTCACAATTAACTTATGCATGGTTTTTTTTTAATTCTACATAAATTTCTCATAATTTACTATTCTAGCCTTAACATGGGTATCGGAATGTTACACAAACTAACAACGTAAAGTGCACACTTCTATCCTTCTTTTGCCAAAGGGTATAAGCCTCATGGTCACGAGGATGTCGGGCTGAATTTCCAGTCTTGGGTGGGCTCATGTTAGTGGTTAGATGGTCGAGCAAATCATGCTTATTGAGTTGAACCTTCCTATGCCATATGTCATAGTTTTTACCATCAAGTTTCTCTCCTTTGATTATCTCAATAATCGAACTCTTGGTTGTCATTTCACTACATCATTGCACAAGTTTAATTAAGGTAGATATCTATCTATGCTAATCTCAAATAGTCAGACCAACTCCCACTCATATTGTTAATTCAAAAATTTTGCAAACTTGTTAGTAATCATTACTAATAACATATGCGATATTAAGCGTCTAATTGTATTAGCCTAATGATTGATTTTAATTTAATTATGGGTAATACATCCACTAAATATAGCATGAACCAATCATGCATGCATTAGTGAGTCTCACTCTAAGATTCCATTGATATTTTGGTGCCTCATGTCCAAAATAAATCTATATACTTGGAATTAGTATGAAAATTCATCACCTTATAAAGTCTCAATATTAATGATACAAATCATTAATAATTACAATTCGGATCCTATTACATAATTCTAATAACAAATATTAAATGAGAGATGTTACACTTTCTTTCTTGTATATAAGAAATTATTTTGGAAAACATACATCACACAACAGAAGCATTAATTTAAAGTATTAATGCATCTTCATTCCTTAAACTAAAAAGGATATTGAATGAAGATGGATCCCCATACCACTTAGGTATGAGGCCTGTGGCTCTAGGGTTTATTTAATTTATGCCCATTGGCATTAATTAACAATTAGTCACATAGGCAAATAATTAAACAATTTATTACTAACATAAATAATAATCATTTATCATATAAATGAAATAAATAATAAAATGCAACTCATAACATATATGAAATGCATTATAAATTCATGAATATAATACACAATTATCAAGCATAAATAGCCCCAAAATTATGTCACTTATGTAATTAAGTAAAATTTCAAATTAGGCTAACAATTAACTCAAATTTTGAAAAATTTTAATAAATCACAAAGGAGTAAAATGGTAATTTTGGCCACATAGATCAAAAGACCATGACAAAATGAGTCTTTGGCCAAAATTTAGGCTGAAATGGCCCTTTGGGATGGCCCTACGCTCCCCATGCGCTACCAAGGCTCTTATGAGACGTGACTGTAGCTGCGCCACACGGCCACTCTTGTGCGATGCGTGGTCACCACATGCCACCTTAAACAGCCATTCAGGCCCTGTTCAATATGGTTATGGACTCACTACTATATGTGGAAGATGTTGGTGGGGTCAAATCTGGGATTTTCCTTATTCTTACAAAATTCTCTAAACTAATCAGAGAGATATTATCGACTTTTATTAGTATAAAGAGCCTTAATGCTCCTCTCTTTTTGATTCTCATCCTCAGCTATAAAGCGTTTGAAACAATACAAAGCTTCTAAGCGGTGAGACAACTAAAATACTAAGCCATATCGTGAAAAATCATCTATGAATGTGATAAAATAAGTGGCACCATTACACACTCTCACATTCATAGGCTCATAAATATCAGAGTGGATCAACTCTAGAGGAAGCAAAGCCCTTTTAACCTTACCAAAAGGCTTTTTACTGGGTTTTTCAGTGAGACAAGGCTCACAATTAGGAAGACTCACTTTGGCGAGAGGCCCAATTGCCCTTTTTTAGCCAATCTGGACATTTGATCTTGTCCAATATGTCGCAATCGAGCATGCCATTTAACAGACTTAGATTCAATGTCAACAAAAGAAGAAGAAGCAACGTGAGCAAAATATTTACGAAATTTAAATATATTTTCTAAATCCATCATAAATAAACTATTACAAAAGTGCCCATGACCATAATGGGTATCATCAAGATAAATAGACACACCATTCTTACTAACAAGAAAAGAAAAATCCAAGTCTAATAGTGTCGAGACTGAAAGTAGTTACATCGAATCGTGGGTACATGAAGCACACCATGTAAGAGCAGTTTATGTCCACTACACAAAGTAAGTTGGTAGGTTCCTACACTAAGGACCCTCTCCTCTGCTCCATTCCCCATCATTATAAAATGTTTACCTGTTAGTAATCGATGGTAATTTACAAATCCCGTATGTTTGCAGGTCTTATGTTTTATCGCTCCCATATCTACAATCCAATCATAGAGAGAATGAACAAAAAATGCATGTGTGCAAACAAAAGCCCGTACAAAAGAAGGTAAATAAAGACAAACCTCACTTTGCTCAGTACACTCCTAAAAAAAGTGTCCCCTCTTTCTACAATTGAAGCATATAAGTTTGGACTTATCCTTCTTACCCCCGCATTTGCCTCAATGACGTTTACCGACTTGCCCTCCTCGAGGTCCTTGCTTCTTAGTTTTTCCTTTCTTGCACTTAGCGCCATCTTGTGGCTGTTGTCCCTCTATATTTTAGGCATAATTATTCCCACATCTCCATGGCAGTTGGGTAGTTCTCAAACTCCCCAATAAGGTCATTGTGTATGCAAACTAACAACGTAAAGCGCACACTTATATCCTTCTTTTTCCAAAGGGCATAAACGTCACGGTCATGACGATACAGGGCCGAATTCCCAGTCTTAGGTGGACTCATGTTAGTGGTTAGATGGTCGAGCAACTCATGCTCATTAAGCTGATCCTTCCTATACTATATGTCATATTTTTTACCATCAAATTTCTCTCCTTTCGTTATCTCAATAATTGAACTCTTGGTTGTCATTTCACTATACCATTGCACAAATTTAATTAAGGCATATTTCTATCTATGCTAATCTCAAATAATCAGCTCAACTCCTACTTACATTATCAGTTCAAAAATTTTGCAAACTTGTTAGTAATCATTACTAATAACATAAACAATATTAAACGTCTAATTGTATTAGCCTAATGATTAATTTTAATTTAATTATGGGTAACACATTCACTAAATATAGTATGAACCAATCATGCATGCATTAGTGAGTCTCACTCTAAGACTCCATTGATATTTTGGTACCTCATGTCCAAAACAAATTTATATACTTGGAATTAGTGTGAAAATCCATCCCCTTACAAAGTCTCAATATTAATGATACAAATCATTAATAATTACAATTCAGATCCTATTACATCATTCTAATAACAAATATTAAATGAGAGATGTGACACTTTCTTCCTTGTATATAAGAAATTATTTTGAAAAACATATATCACACAACAGAGGCACTAATTCAAAGTATCAATACATCTTCATTCCTTAAACTAAAAAGGATGTTGAATGAAGATGGACCCACTTACCACCTAGGTATGAGGCCTTTGGCTCTAGGGTTTATTTAATTTATGTCCATTGGCATTAATTAACAATTAGTCATATAGGCAAATAATTAACTAATTTATTACTAACATAACTAATAATCATTTAACACATAAATGAAATAAATAATAAAATGCAACTCATAACATATATGAAATGTAACATTAATTCATGAATATAATACACAATTATCAAGTGTGTATAGCCCCATCACTTATGTAATTAAGTAAAATTTCAAATTAGGCTAACAAATAACTCAAAAATTGAAAAATTTTAATAATCACAAAGGAGTAAAATGGTAATTTTGGCCTATAGATCAAAAGATCACAACAAAAGGAGCCTTTGGCCAAAATTTGGGTTGAAATGACCCTTTAGGATGGCCCCACACACCGCCAAGATGCTTGTGAGATGTGGCTATAGCTGCGCCATATGTCCACTCTCAGATGTGGTGTGTGGTCGCCACATGCCACCTTAAGCAGCCATTCAGGCCCTGCTCGATATGGTTTTGGACTCTCTAGTACATACAGAAGATATTGGTGGGGTCAAATCGGGGATTTGTGCCGTCGGTGAAGCGCACCTCCCGCTGAGGGCATGTGGAACCATGAATGAACAAATTCATATTAAACCCAAAATTTTCAAAAATTCTAGTCTTTCTTGACCACGATGCCCACTTTGGGATATCGTTTCTTACTCATTTTAACTCCGATTTTAACATATAATATACTGTTGGAAAGATAATGTGAGAAGGAACATATCCATATCATATCTCATGCAGAACAGTACTGTAATAAGTTGAAAAATGGGCCGCAACTTTCAAAAAACACATGTATTAACTAAAAATTCATCATGCAGTATCTCACTCAATTCAAATCCATTTTTCAGTAAATTCTAGGCACAAGTTTTTGACATTATAAGAAACATATCCATGCCAAAATTTCAAGCTAAAACGAAGCACACAAAAATTTATTATTGATGGCTATGTTACACACGCATGAACTAATTTCAGCATATATAACATATTATTCTCATTTGTCACAATTTCAAGGACGAAAACAAACTATGCATGCTATGATACCAATGAAGGAAGGTGTGGTGAGACCTTACCTTTCAAATATGACAAGTCCTTTAGACCTTGTGCTTGCTTTGCACATCCACGTTGTGCTCTAATGGCTCCAAAGTAGCTTGAATTTGCCCTTTTTTTTTAAATTGTGAGCAAATATTAGAGTTTCTCACACGAATTCATGCCCTAAATCCCAAGCCTAATTGATGGTAGCTGTAAGAGATACAAATATGAGAGAAAACTCAATGTTTGAGAGTGTGAAATGTGGGAGAGAGAGAAGTGGCGAAATTCACGCTCTCTTCAGCAACTTATGTTGATAAAAAGAAAGTAAGATATTACTACAAGTAACCAATTACTTGTTGGCTTTGCTTTTCTTGTAAAACCAAATTTACTTGTCATACTTTAGTTTACTTGTGCCAATGTGGACACTATTTTGCTACAATAATAAATTAAAATGTGTAAAATAAAAATATATTGAAATAAAAGTTTGATATAAATTGGCCTAAAATTATTTTTAAGAATATGTTAGCTTTCATGATGTTTTTATAAAGTTGAATATAATTCAATTCTGATTGCCATATCTGCATAAGTTTGAGAATGTTAGTATGGGCTTCAAAGCAAATTTGGGTGGCTACATCTTACATGCCCCACATTGACTACATAGGAATAGGGTAGTAGATCCATAAGCCCATTTGACAACATGCATGCCCTAGGCCTAATGCCTAGAACTGAAACTTAATACTAAACCCCATCGTCGACGACTACTAGCAGCTGAGGCGTTGGGACTTTCCGTCTCTTCTTCTCCGGAGGATCCATTTTATGTGGTCCATCAAAACCTGCGTGTTTAACTGCCCAAGTGGTGCACTCTACATTTTCCAGTGAAACATTTTGTCGAACACTTATATGTCGTAAAACATAGTTTATTTTACGGTGTCCAATGGAAAAGGTTTAACAATGCTTCAATACTTGAACGCTTGTGTGTATATGAATTCGTGACGTTAGGTTGTTGGGATTTGTCGATTTTTCTTTCTCAACTTGATTGGAGTATGGCAGTTTCAATCTCAAGAAGGATTTTACGTTCTTTTGGGTCTTTTTGTGCGTTGGGTCAACGTGATTCTTACGGTATTGGTATTCGTTCTTCTCAAACTTGTAATGGTAAGCAGAGCATTATCTAGTCAGCTGTTTCCTGTTTTCTTTTCTTTTTCTCGTTGAATTTTGTTTAATAGATGTGGGCATATTTTCGGTCTTCCATTGATTTAACTTTTTTTTTCTTAATTGGAACAGATTTATACAGCCAACTTTCTGTGGATTGCTTAAGTTATGGAGAATGGTCTACCTTCACCAAAGTACTGCCCTGCTATTTTAATTATTTATCGCTTTGTTCATATTATAGAAGCTGCTGAGGCGAAACGACATCTAGGATTTGTGGTCTTCCAAAGCAACTGATGCGTGTTGTTGTATTCTGCATTTCAGTTGGCAATTGAGCCTTGTTATATTGTTGTTCCTAATGTAGGTCAGGCTTTCTTCTCTTTCCTGTCGGAGGCTTTCAACATCTATCTTAACTCCTGAATCACGCGATGGCGTATTTCCATTGGACTTACTGTCCACTAAGACTGCAGAAAAACCGGAGCGCAAAATAGGTAAGAAGGGAGTTGTGAATTTCCAGTGAGGGATAGTATAAGTGGTGATGCATAAGAGGAATTCGCTGAAAACAACAAAAATGAGTTTATATCTCATTTCCTCAGGTAGAATGCATGGTAGGATTTTGTTGCTCAAATAAACTCATATATTTCATTATTCTAGAAAACAGTTTTTTCCATCTTTGATGTCTGAAGTTCAAATTGCTCAGCTTATATGTGTCATACGGTTGAATATGATGTACAAGTCTTTGAATGTCATCAATTTTTGCAACATTTGCTAAGCTAATAATTCTTTCATCCAACATTTTAGTGTTATTGGGCTTTATGTCTTACTGCTATTATACCTTGTTTTTTAAATAAATACACGTTGTTGCAGAACTCTCTCGATTTCATGACGAGCTTAATTTGGGTATAATGATAAATGAATGAACTGTCATCAAATTGTTGCATAAATGCAGACATTTATTGTGCTATAATTTATTGCAGGACTTTATCAGGACCTGGTAATTCCAGTGAGTAGTTTTAATAATGAGGACAAAGGATTAATGGTTTTGGCTGGTGATGTTTTTGACGTACCTATACGGAAAGATATTATTCATCGTGTTGTGCGATGGCAACTTGCAAAACGACAACAGGTAATACTCAACCATTGAATGTTTTAACGCTAGAAAGCATACACTCAAGCCAAATGTGCAAACAGCTTATGTTTATCCTAGGATAATTTCAGGTATTCTTTGCACCATTAGAGGTTCACTATTTCTATTTTCATTCTAAATATTGTTGGGGAACCATGTGTTCCATTTTTTGATTAATTTCCGTGCAATGATTTTGTCAACTAAAGCATTATCTACAGGTATAGAAAAGTAAAAATCGATGGGAGGGTAATGAAGGGATGTATCTTAAAATTTAAGCTGTTGTTGTAGGACCAAATAACTCATTCACATCTTACAAATTATCAAGTTCGATCCATATAAATTGTATCAACCTTCAGGTTGCAAACCATGTTCCTCTTTATTTCTTTTTTCATCCTTAGTATCACTGGGAAACCATGTGCTCCTCTTGTATTTAACTGATGTGCATGATTTTTTCAGCTAAAGTGTTCATTGACATGCACTAAGAGCTTCTAGTGAATCATTATCACGTTTCACATATTTTATTACATCTCATGAAAAACGTATCAACTTTCAGTTTGCAAAGTGTTTGCAACATAATGTGTTGAAAATGCTATTATGTGCCTGTTACATTAGTAAAACACAGAGGACTAAGTTGTTTGCAGGGAACACATTCAACAAAAACTATCAGTGAAGTTAGTGGGACTGGAAAAAAGCCATATAAACAAAAGGGGACTGGTCGAGCAAGACATGGAACATTACGTGGGCCCCAGGTATATTTATCTTGTAAATTACGTGATTATTGGTTTGATTATTTGAATAGGTGGAGCCTAATGACTTGCTGGTGAATAACAGTTTAGGGGTGGTGCCATCATGCATGGTCCTAAGCCGCGAAGTCATGCTATTAAATTAAACAAGAAAGTTAGGCGTTTGGGATTAAAAATTGCCCTGACAGCTCGTGCAGCAGAAGGAAAGGCATGCCTCTTTCTTTCCCACAATTATTTGAATTTACATTATCTTTTTGTGAGCAGCTTGAAGTCTTATTCTTGGTGTCTATGCTTAGTCTTCCTTCAGAGTCACTACATTTAGGTGTTGAATTTGTAATATATTCATGGTCGAGGACATAGTTGTCAGCTGTGATTCAGTTCTTTGCATACATGCTGATGAGTGATGTTAGATCTTGGGAATGAAGGCTTAGACTGATAGTGCTGCAGTTCTTTGAGAATCTTTCCGCATGTTCACTTTTTTTATGCTTTTTTGTTCTATGTATGGAGCAATAATCTAGAGAAACGATGCTCAAATGTACAGCTTCTTGTATTTGAGGATTTGGAGGTCCTAACACATAAAACCAAGAACATTGTGAACTATGTCAAGCAAATGGAGAACACCAAGAAACTGCTGTTGGTGGATGGTGGCCCCATTGATGAAAAGTTGAAGTTGGCAACACATAATCTACATTATGTTAATGTGCTACCCTCTATTGTAAGTTCTGGTTCTTGCCACATATTGTTGGAACAAATTTGGCAAATATCAAGCTTACATTCTTGAATATCAAGCTCCACTTAACTGTTATCATGGTGAAATTCTTGACTTCCCGGAAAAAGTTTCCTTTGTACATATGTAAATTTGTCACAATATCAAGATCCAAATCATGCATGGATGTTGCAGATAATTCTGGGATAATTGAGTAGTAGGATTTCAAAGCCTCATTTAAACTTCATGTTAGCACGTACATAACATCATCCTACTTTCTGCACAAGATAATAAAAGATCCCAAAATTGTTCAAACTCGGTTTTCTTATCTACAATACCTTCTCAATCATTTCTAGTAGTAAATTAGCTACATTTCAGTTTGAAGCAGCTCTGAAGATTTATTATTGCCACTGTGAATATACCTATCCTGGTGTTCCTTGCTTACAAGGTCAATTAAGAGTTGTAAATCATCTCACTAATTTACTTGGCTATATTTTCAGGGTTTGAATGTTTATAGCATCTTGCTGCACGACACATTGGTGATGTCACGTGATGCTGTAAACAGGATTGTGGAGCGAATGCATAGACCAATTAACCGCTGAACCTCCAACAACACTTGTGCCAGTTGGCTTCAGTTAAAATGGTAGAAGTTCATAGACCAGAGGTCTAATTAATCCCTGAACTAGCTTTCTCTGTCAACTAGGGTTGAGTATCGTTGAGAACTGAAGAAATGCCATTTGCATGGATTTTGAGAATTTGTGCCATTCCTCTTATAACTGAATTATAGATCTCATTTGTTTCAGTGGAGGTAAAATTTTATGATTGATATGAATTCATTCCTCCATGGGATGAAAAAGGTCTAGTTTGTTTTTGGCTGGGATTTCAGAAATTATCTGGTTGTTATCGGAAAAGCCATTTTTTGTGTCTTGCTTGGTTGGACACAACCTCATTCTCTATTTAGATGCCTAATTGCAATTAATAAAAGGATTTCGAGTCAACTATTCTTCTTTTTTTTAGTTACTTTTATATAATAAATCAATAAATAAATAACTAAAATTGACAAAGAGCTTAAAAGAAAATGGACAAGTGCTCATCTAAAAACAGTTACCCATCCGAAGGGCGGACAGTACGTGTAAATCCTCAATTAGCCAAATCCACTGACCAACAGCGGTATAAGTTGTTGCAATTAACCAGAAGCTTACAAACATTAATGCCCATTTTCTTCAAGACTAAAGGGAAAAAGCTACTGTGACGGAGGTCAAGTATCACTCGGTTCCTTCTCTTCCATGGCCAGAATCTAGGGTTTGTGAGAATCCCATTCCCAGCTTCTTCCTCTTTCGTTTTTCGCGCGTTTAAATTTTTACTGGATATCCTTCATTCACTCTCAATATGGCCAAAACTCGACCTGGCATCCCTGCCAAGCCCAAAATTGGCAAGAGAGAGCTCGACTCCTATACTATTCGTGGCACCAACAAAATCGTCAAAGGTTGCGTCTTTTCTTATCTTTTCAACTACGTTGGAATGTTCATGTGTATTCTTCAAATTCTTGACTTTTTGTCTCTGCTCTTTCTTTTTATTTTACCATGCTAGTGGGTGATTGTGTGTTGATGAGACCGTCGGACACCGGAAAGCCTCCGTACGTAGCTAGAATCGAGGGGATCGACGCTGACAGTAGGAACAATGTTAAGGTGAGGGTTAGGTGGTACTATCGACCAGAAGAGTCTCTTGGAGGGCGCCGGCAGTTTCATGGAGCAAAAGAGCTGTTCTTGTCTGACCACTATGATGTCCAAAGCGCTCTTACTATTGAAGGGAAGTGTATGGTCCACACTTTTAAGAATTACACTAAGCTAGAGAATGTGGGTGCGGAGGACTATTATTGTCGCTTTGAGTATAAGGCTGCCACTGGAGGTTTCACCCCTGACCGTGTTGCTGTGTGAGTTTTACAGCTGGGTATTCATTTGTGTACTCAAATGTGGCTGCTTGGTGCGGTTATTGTTATTGGAGCTTTGATTGATTTCTGAAGTTCTCAGTTTTTTCGTTTCTTTCTGTAAGGTATTGTACTTGTGAGATGCCATATAACCCGGATGACCTTATGGTGCAATGTGAAGGGTGCAAAGACTGGTAAATCTTCCTTTTTTTTTATGGATTTTAATTGCTGATTTCTTAGTCTCTGTAATTAGGGGGCCTGTTTTTAGGAGTAAATGAACTAGGTTTTTAAGCGGGTTTTGTTCATTTGTTACTTACTTGACCATATTTTGCAAATGGCATGAAAGTATTGAAATTTTAAGCAAGTGCTATGAGGAAGTATGAGAATCTAAATGTTCAGAACATCTTGTCTACAAAGCATGAGTATGCAAAAAAGCATATTGATGTGTTAAAAGGATTTGTCTTTAAAGTATGAACTACCTTTTTTTCACCCCCCTTGAGATTTTTTTTTGTTTTTGGACCACTAACAGTCTAAGAATCAACAAATTGTTGTTAGACGATTTCAGGGAAATTTGAAGTACAAGGTCCAGGAAAATACAATTCTTTATATGGAGTACAAGCATTCTAGCAATTAAGTATTCCGTTTCTTGGCTTGACAGATTTCTTTAGCTGCAGCACAGTTTTCTCCAGTAATTAGATCATCTTATTGCATCATATATATGCCTTATTCCTCGTAGGTTGATCCAAATTTTGCAGATATTCTGTCAGAGATGTGATAATCTTCTCTAATGTGGAAGTTGTATTACCTGTTCTGTGGTGAAAATTTTTTTTTCTTCTATTTGTACAATCACTTAGTAGTACCTTCACACGGTCATTTAGGTATCATCCTGCCTGTGTCGGCATGACCATTGAGGAAGCAAAGAAACTAGATCACTTTGTGTGTTCTGAATGTGCATCTGATGATGATGTCAAAAGATCACATAATGGGTTTTCTGCATCACCAGCAGCTGATAGCAAGGTGAGGATCCTTGTTGCTCAGTCTTAGATCAGTTCTAAATGTTTAATGTATTCAATTACCATTCATTAGCTATCATCTGATTGTCAATGGAAAGATCTTTGGATGCATATTTTAGAAATTGAAATAAAAATTGTAACGCAATGGAAGTTTTTCAAAAAGAACTTAAAAATGGAAGGTTTGGTGTTTTGGTAATCTAAATTGCTGCCAGAGTTCCTCCAAACTTTCAGTTTTATATCTAATCTTTTTATATGGAATTATGTTTTTTTGATATGGAATTATATTTTCCCAGATTTTTGGTCAATCAGGAATATTTGTTTTGAAGATTTAAGTTATAATATTTTTGCTGCTAATGTGTTGCTTCAATTTCTGTATTGAATTGAATACCAGATTGAGATGAGTTGGTGTTCCAAGAGCTGTTCTCATCTTTGATTATAATCTCAATGGAGAAGTTGACTCCGTAGGGTCTTAAATTGCGGACTACAACTGCAATTGCAACTCTAATATTGTGGTTGCATCCCTCTCTGTTACTTCAATTTACAGTTGTAGTTGTCCGCAATTATGATTTGCAACTGCATTGTAACCCACACAATTCACAATTTAAAACCTTGATTTAATGTATAATGAGTTATTTTTTTGGGAAGTATGAGGTTTTGATCCTTTGGTTCCAAATTTTGCTTTTCACGTTAGTTCCTATCCCTTTCCTTTTCTTTTTTTTGTTTTTCTTTGCTACTCGTTTTCTCCTCTTTACCTAATTGGTGAGTGAAACAAAATTGTAGAAATGTTATAAAAAATGACATTGTAGTAATTGCCCATGTTTGTACAGAATAAATTTCAGTCTTGCTCTGTTCAGAGTTTCTAAATATAATTGTTTGATACAAATTTCTTCAGACTAACTGATTAATTGTAAAATAAATTTCGTGCTTGGGACTTTCTTTGTAGAAGTTCTCCTTTTAACAATTGCTATTGATTTGGGTAAAAAATACCTCCATATTCTCAAGGATAAAATACTTCCAAGTATTAGGCAACGCCCTTCGACTTCTTTAGTAGAGAGTTTGTTGAATATATATTGTGGTAGTTTTCTGTTCCTTTCAGGAGTTGAATCTCTTATTCTCCATTTGCTTTTATATTCTCTGGTTTCCTAGTATTGCTGAACAACCTCTATTGAACTTAGCAGGTTGAAACAAAGCGCCGGAAGAGATGATTGCAATATAAGAGGCCAAACAAGGAGGCATTGCTCGCCTATCCATATTTACAATGTAGAATGTCTTGGTGTGAGATGTATAGTGCAGAAAATCATCTTTGGTTTGCTCGAACTGTAAGCTTCAAGTTAATCTTATGTGTTTATTTGTGAAATATGTAGCTGTACGTTTCTAGTGTAGGGCATTCTGTTAATCAACCTGTCTAAAAGAGAATTTTGAATGCAACTTTCTGATGTTAAACCTGATGCATGGAGACGTTAGATTTTCTGGCATTCAGTTTCACAAACCTATTCTAATTCGTCAGAAGCATATAGTGCAATCAAATCTACTTATGCTCATCGTCCCTTGAGGCATATACTATGCCAACTTCTGAGCTCCATTAGCAGAAAGAATCAATCATTGGAGAGATCAGAAGCACAAGTGGTCCGGGTTTCATCTTTCATGTAGGTCCTTTTTACCGTTCACCCTTTTCTTGTGTGCTAGCATTATGTCATTAGTATACAACCCTAATTTGGTGATATCAAAAGAAAGACATTCTTTGGTAAAGGAGCTGAAAACTTATCAGCCCGACATAACATACGCTAATGCTAATTATTAAGGCAGTTCTGCAGGCAAATTGGTACAGGTCAAGGTACATTTCTAGGTTCAAAAGATATGACATGATAATGGGTGTACCCTGAGATATATTCTAATGGATTGCAATCACTAAAATTCTTTAGAGATACTAAATATTTCAAATCAAAATATCAAGTCCAGTTGATATAACCTGGAGGCGACGAAAATTGTTAAAGCCATATAAGCTAGTACCGATGATCCTGTCCTATAATTGACGATGGTTGTCCCAATACTATCAATATTGTAATCAATTTGGCATCTAATTTAGTTATTGTATAATATGGACTATTCTCAAACACTATTTTGAATAATTTTGTAAATTATAAAATAATCTTTTGTCACATTTCTCATATAAAGAGTAATCATAAATAATATAAGAAAATGGTCGTTTAATTCTTATATAGATATAAAATTTAAAAAATGTAAAATATTTAAAATGTTATGATTGATTATATTAGAATATCATATGATAAGAATAATATAAATACATAACCATAACAATAAAGGTTTGTGTTGAAGAAAATAGCAAATTATAAGTGAAACTTGGAGCAAAAATATTTATAGGTAGAAGTTTTAAATTTATATTAATATTTATAGAAGTTAACATATACATCAAATGCAAGTGAAGTTATAGAGGAAGAACATAAAAAATTGAAACTTTATTCAATGGCATCCACTCAAATTGCATTTGCTCCAATTTTCATTTGATACAAAGCCCTCATCATTGAGGGGAGTTTCATTATCATCATCATTCAAATTCATTGCACCAAATTATATGTCAATAATTTCTCATCCAAGTTTATCTTTCAGTCACTCTCATTAATAAAACTTGGTTTTAAAAAATCTAATATGCTAAAAGATGAATATGGTCAAGTTAGATTAGATTTATAAAGTAGTTGTTTTATTAAAAGTTCAAGTAAACATATAAAATTAAATCATTCAGAAATTATATTCAACTTTGTAATGATAATATCACATCTTTCTCATAACTTCAAATTGTATCCAACAAATATCAAACCATTAAATCTTTTGTGTTCCAATCAATTTCCTTTTTTTTTTTTGTAATGAATGAATTCAAATATGCTCTAATTTCTTTCACATCTAGTTGCACTTATACATTAACTAGGAATTTGAATTGCAAGCATTTGTAATTTTTGAAACATTATTTCCAAATTGGTCTCTTCAAGCAAGTGTAGCATAGTAAAAATAATCTTATAAAAAATGAATTAATGATTAATTTTAAACAAATGACAAAAGTTAAAAAATATATACCTTGGTTAAATTTGTCTATTTATTACAATAGATATCCCAAAATCAAGACACTTGTCTTTGTATATCTCCATTTGTAAGCTAAGGAAATCTTTTATCATCTTATATAAAACAATTGTTGTGATAATTAATTCTAATTACAAACATTTGCAATTTTAGAATATCACTTCTAAATTGGTCCTGCCAAGCAACTGTAAGACAACAAAAGTAATCTTATAAACAAAATAAAGTGATGATTAATTTTAAATAAATAACAAAAGTTAAAAAATACACTTATACGAAATTTATTTCTTTGACATATTGCAATGGATATCCCAAAATGACCGCATGTTTCTTTATATAACTCTATTTGTAAGCTAAGGAAATGTTGTATCATTTCATATGAAACAATTGTTGTGATAGTTAAATACCATTCTTGTCTTCCGTTGATGATAGCAAGATAAGATATATACAAGAAAGACTTATTTTTTCTTTCGATTGGCCTTGATTACTTTTGCCAGTTTTATGACATCAAAACAGTAACTCATTTTTGCCTTCTCATTACCATTATTCATATAGAATACTCTCACCAAAGTTTTACAAACTTGAATAACAAATTGATATTGCGACCAAAATTTATGTTCTTCGTTGAGCCCCTTCCTATTTGCAGTAGTGATGGATGAGCTCACGAAGAATATTTAAGGGAATGTATCTTGGTGTATATTGTTTGCTAATGACATTATTTTAGTGGATGAGACAAAGGAGGGTGTCAATGTTAAGCTAGAACTTTGGAAGAATATATTAGAGTTAAAAGGCTTTAAATTGAGCAAGACTAAGACAAAGTAGTTATAATGTAACTTTTCGAGCCATAGGGTGGGATCAGAGGTGGAGATAAAGATTGATCCAGAAGTTACACCATATAAAGATTATTTTAGGTACCTTGAATCCATCATCCAGATTAATGGTGAGATAGATGAAGACATATTTCGCCGTATCAAATCAGGGTAACTTAAATGGTGTATTCGGAGTTTTATGTGACAAGAAGAAACCAGTAAAGCTAAAAGGTAAATTCTACCATTTACCAAACATGTGTACGGTTATAAGTTAATAATGACGGAGATGAGGATATTTCGTTAGATGTGTAACCTTACAAGAAGTGATAAGGTCAGCAATGTAGTGGTGATAGATAAATTAAGGGTGGCTAACATTGATGGTAAATTAAGGGGACAAAACTCATGTGGTTTGAACATGTTAACAGGAGACATCCTGATGCTCCAATGAGAAGATGTAAAAAGATTATACTTAAGAATTATAAAGGAAAAAAAGAAGAAGAGCAAGACCTAAAATGAATTGGAGGAAGGTGATATATAGCTATGCTAGAGTTTACCGAATACGTGAACCTTAATAGGAAAATTTAATGAAATAGGATACTGGTAGAGGATCTTTCATAGAAAGGTTCTTTTCTTTTTGAAAGGTCTTTTAAATAATATTTAGCCTAAACACTTTTACTTGTAGTACTTGCTCCTTAGTCATTTTAGTTAAGTATTGTTTTTCCTTCTCTTTCAATTGCTTATTTGCTTTCTTTATTTATTTGTCTTCTTTCTTGTTTGTTTATTTATTTACTTATTTTATCTTTTATTTTTATTCTTTGCCTTTTTATCTTTATTTCATTATTTATTTTTATTTTTTTATTTATATATATTATTATCTTTATTTATTATTTATTATTATTTATTTCTTTATCTTTTTATTTTTAATTTGAATTTCTTTATTCTTATTATGTCCCCTTGTTATTTTCTATACAATTATTTGTTTATATTTTAAGCTTTTGTACTCATCTAATAGTTCTCAAAACTTTTTTTCTTTTCTTGTTTTCTTTTTTCTTTTATTTCTTATCCTGTAGGTCTATCAAATATAGACTCTCTAGTATATAAAAAAAATATAGACTCTCTAGTAGTTAAGGGTAAGGTTGTGTATTTCTGAACCTCTTCAGACCTCACTTCTTAGCGGGATTTATACCAGGATGTTCTTCTTATTGTTGTTGTATTTATGTTCTTCAAGTATAATCTTAGAAACCTTGATTCCAGCATTAAACTTGATTTGTTGAGATTCAACTTATTTATTACTTGTAAATATTTGATTCAACTCCTTCAGTTGATCAAAGCACTAAAGTGATAATAAATTAGTTGCAAATTTTGTAATGACAAAATGACACAAATTTCTATTATTGGTAAAATCTTTTATTATCAATTTTAAAGTTCATGCACGATTATAAATGAACTTAGTCATTTTTCTCACTTTTTGCACAATTTCATTAATGATATGACAGTATCCAACATCTCCTATATATTTTTCAACATCTTGTTAATGTGATTTATAACACAAGGAATTCAATAGAAATAATTATACATACTTTATATCCTCTTCCTAGTTGCTTTATAAGAAACATAATTGTCAGTAATAAACTGTACAATGTTTTTAAGCCTAATTTTATGGACAATTTTAACAAATATCTCTAATAAAGTATCATTATTCTTTACAAATCCAGATGCATCAATAGACTTCAAAATGTTGCCTCCTTAGCAGAGTAAACCAAAAAAATGATAATGAGATCATGTCTTTTATTTATCAAACCATTACATATGATTAAACACTTATAAGTTGCCCAGATTATTTTTATTTCACTCAAATAAATTTTTATTTCACTAACATAATAACTTAGAAGATTACTTTTATTGTCATTAATTGATTGAACTTTATATCCTATATTATAAAAGGCAATAACATCTACCATAGGCTGTTAATAATAAAATTAAGTAACATTGAATGACACACCTACATCATACAACCATCTAGCCATTATCATGTCTATATTATTAGTTGTTTCTTTATATTGTAATTCACTACAAATTGAAAGTTGATCTCTAAAAGTTATTCATAGAGCAAAAAAATTAGACAATTGTCTTCTTCTCTTTCTCATATCAGTTGTAGCAATCCCTTCTTATTGGGTAGGGATACTGCCTTCATCATTCTTAGTATTATCCTGATCACTACAAAAAGAACTTTCACTACCAATTTCATATTTTAGTCTTTGCTTTTTTTAATTATGATATTTTTTAGGCAAAGTTTTCACTTGTTATTTCACATCATGCTAACTTTTTTACAAGACTCCATATTATTTTTAATCCCAACTAAATGTTTCTTGAATATAGTGATTTTCCTACCTTTCAAATGTTTATAACAATACAAATAAATATTATGGTTCCTTATACTAGGAGCTGATCTTATATAAGTCAAAGATGGATCGTCCAATCTTTATAAAGAGGTTGAATTATCATAAGCACCTAAACTTCCCTCCATTTATATATTATGGATATAAGAAGATAATTAATTAACAAATAAAAGCCAATCCATATGGTTGATACCAATGCCAAAAGTCTTCACATTGAAGACATGAAATAATTTGGATAGATATAACTTGATAACAAATTCCTTCATGCAAGTTCCAATATTTATATTCGAGTATTTAATTATATGTCATGATAAACCTTATGAGCTCAAAATTGCTAATATTGTTTAATTATCTTTAAACAATCCGATCCATTAATCATATCAATGCAAGATCAAAGGGATCTTTGTCACAATCATCATGACTAAACCCATCAATGGTCACATACATCAATAAAACAACGACATGGATCAAGTATGGTGTGTAGCATGGAAATTTCATGTCATGTGATCTTTAACATGCCTATTTCCAACTGGTGCTACTTTATTCCTTAATGAGATCAAGCTGAATGAAATCAGAGTGTAAATTCACAAAAACTTTAGACTGACGTACTAAATCATACAAAATTCGTAAGACATGTCTGTAACCATAAATGTATACAAACTCCCACTAAATCATCATATCATCAAATGAGAAAACACCCATATGAGCTATGCGCTCATGAAAGACCTTAGGGTAAACCTTTAGTCAGCAGATCCACAATCCTGGAGTTTGTTCCAATATGTTCTATAGATAACTGATCACTCTGA
This sequence comes from Erythroxylum domingense, assembly GCA_025594535.1. Classification (NCBI taxonomy): domain Eukaryota; kingdom Viridiplantae; phylum Streptophyta; class Magnoliopsida; order Malpighiales; family Erythroxylaceae; genus Erythroxylum; species Erythroxylum domingense. Next base: position 16,526,036 of record JANQBM010000002.1, on the reverse strand, counting down.
ATTCTATCTTTAAAAACTAGGAACTTGATGTCGATGTGTTTAGACTTTGACGAGCTCTTGTTGTTATTAAAATATAGCACTGCTGATTTATTATCACAAAATAACTTTAATGGTCTTTCAATGCCATATATAATTCGCAGCCTAGTGATAAAATTTCGCAGCAATATGCCATGATTGGATGCCTCATAACATGCTATAAACTCAGCTGCCATGGTGGAAGAAGCTATGAGTGTTTGTTTAGCACTCTTCTAAGAAATAACTCCTCTAGCAAGCATATAGATATAGCCTGAAGTGGATTTACGACTGTCTTGGCATCCTGTAAATTTAGAGTCAGAATACCCAGTGATTTCCCACTGATTCGATCTCCTATATGTGAGCATGTAATATTTTGTTCTCTTGAGATACCGTATAACCCTTTTGGCAGCTTTTCAATGATCTAGTCTGGGATTGCTTAAATATCTGCCTAATATCCCAACAATGTACGCAATATCTAGATGCGTACATACTTGAGCATACATTAGACTCCCTACAGTTGAATCATAAGGAATCTTCTGCATTTCTTTAGTTTCTAAATCATTCTTGGGGCATTGATTGAGACTAAATTCGTCTCCTTCTCGATATAGCTCTTTTTTGATAATCCAAGAATACCTCAAGAGCGATCTCAATGTATATGAATTCCTAATACAAAAGATGCTTCACTAAAATCTTTCATTTCAAAATTCTTTGATAGAAATTTCTTGGTTCATGCAATAAGCCTATATCGTTGCTAGCAAGCAGTATGTCATCAACATATAAAACTAGAAAAATATACTTACTCCCACTGAACTTATGGTATACATAGTCATTAACTAGATTCATCTCAAAACTAAACGAGAAGACAACCTGATGAAACTTGTAATACTATTGATGAGAAGCTTGCTTGAGTCCATAGATGGAGTTCTTTAATTTGCAAACCATCTACTTTGAATATTTGGAAACAAAGCTTTCAGGCTACTCCATATAAATTTTTTCATCAATGTCTCCATTGAGAAACGTCGTCTTAATATCCATTTGATGTAACTCAAGATCAAAATGTGCCACAAGTGCCATTATAATCCTAAAGGAATCTTTCGAAGATATCGACGAGAAAGTTTCTTTATAATTGATACCTTCTTTCTGAGTAAAGCCCTTTATGAGAAAACGAGCCTTATATCTTTCTACATTACCTTTTGAATCCCTTTTGGTCTTAAATATCCATTTACAACTAATAGGTTTCACACCTTCAGGCAATGAGACAAGATTCCAAACATCATTGTGTCTCATAGACTTAATTTCCTCATCCATCGCATCAATCCACTTTTGATAATTAGAACTTCTAATGGCTTCATGGAAGTTGATTGGATCATCTTCTACTATGCCAATGTCCATATTATGTTCTTGGAGAAAGACAATATAATCATATGAAATTGTACTTCTCCTTTCTCTAGTGGATCTCCTTAATTCCACTTGCTCTTGAGGTTGTTGAGTTTGTCCTTCAGGTATATTCAATTGATCTTAAATACGAAGATTTTCGACATTGTCTTGTTATTCTGAAGTTCCTTCTTGAACAATGTCAGGAATAATATCCTGATCATGATCAATAACAACTGTAGGTAGAGAAACAAATTCCTGTTCAAAGACAAAGTTTCAAACCTTATCCTTATCTCCCCCTTCAAACTTAACATTCTTAAGAAATCTTACATTTCCCGTCTCAAAAATTGATTTATTTGTGGGATCATAAAATTTATACCCCTTTGATCGTTCAGAGTATCCAACAAAGTAGCTACTAACTGTTCTTGAGTCCAGTTTCCTTTTATTTGGCCTATAAGGCCTTACCTCAGCTGGACATCCCCCAATGTGAAAGTGCTTTATACTAGGCTTTTTTCTTGTCCATAATTCGTAAGGGGGTTTAGTTATTGCCTTAGTTCTGTTGTCTTAGTAGGAACTCTGTTAAGAATATAAGCTGCGGTCTTTAATGCCTCTCCTCAGAGCGAATCTAGTAAGATAGTGCGAATAATCATACTCCTTACCATGTTCTTAAGTGTTTTGTTTCGTCTGTCAACAACACCATTCTTGCTAGGATTTCCTGGCATAGTGTACTGTGGGACGATACCGTATTCCTCTATAAATTTGGAAAATGGTCCTGGACATTGTTCACCGGAACCGTCATATCTACCGTAATATTCACCACCACGGTCAGATTTGACACTTTTAATCCTTTTGCTAAGTTAATTTCAACTTTAGCTTTAAAAACTTTAAACATGTCCAGTGCCTGTGACTTCTCATGAATGAAATAAAGGTACCCATAACGTGAATAATCATCTATGAACGTAAGAAAATACCTTTGACATTTTACGTAGGTGTAGGAAATGGCCCACAAATATCTGTATGTATTAGTTCTAAGACGTCTGAAGATCTTTTGGCACCCAATCTCTTTATATTTGTTTGCTTCCCCTTAATACACTCAATGCAAACTTCAAAAATTGATATATCAAGTGGATCAAGAATCCCATCTAACATAAGCCTTTCTATTCTTTGTTTAGAGATATGCCCTAAACGCTTATGCCATAATGAAGTAGAATTGTCATTTCTCAAAATTTTTTAGTACCTTGAGAATTAACATGCAAGGATTCGTTAGATGAGGCATCTGTATCAAGCAAATAAAGGTTATCAATTTTGGATAAAGAACTTGAACCAATAAGTTTTGAATTTTGAAAAAGACTAAATTGTCTATTTCCAAAAGAACAATAATAACTAGCATTGTCTAAAACAGAAATAGAAACCAAATTCTGCCTAAAAGACAGTACAACATAAGTCTCTTTCAAATCCAAATAATTTCCAGTCTTTAATGATAACCTAAAAGTCCCTATTGCCTCAACTTCAATTGACGTTCCATCACCCACATAGATGTATTTTTCACCATCACTAGGTTTTCAACAGCGCAGGCAGCCCTGTATGGACACACTTATGTGAGTATTAGCACTACAATCTTTCCACCAAATATGTCTAGGTACTAAAATCAAATTGACCTCAAATCAAGCCAAAGAAATAAGTGTACCTTTCTTTGCATGCCAAGCATGATACTTGGGACACTAATTTTTCATGTGAGAAGTACTTTAAAAAAAGTAGGAAGCAAAGTCCCTAGTTTGTCATTTTAATTCCTTATGTTGATTCCTTTGTGGTGCTTTACTCTCAACTTCCTTATCTTTCTTTCTTTTCTTGATATTGCCCTTAGAATTGGATGCCAAATGAGCACTTTAATCCCTCTCTTGCTTTAATCTCTCTTCTTCTTTGAAATGAGCCCGTTAAGAGTCCATTTCTCCTTTTGACAGTTATAACTGACCTTAAATTGACTGAATTGTGTGGGAAGAGAGATCAAAACCAGATGTATAAGCAAGTCTTTCGATAGCTTTAGTGCCTTTAGTTTGGAAGCAAGATGAGACATTTCTAGAATGTACTCTCTGATGCTCCCATTGCCTTTATACC
>JANQBM010000002.1:16503399-16517026 GCA_025594535.1 Erythroxylum domingense | reverse complement strand
AATCAAACTGCATTCTTCATTTCATTTCATAAAAACCAAACTGACATTGTAGCTTTACAAAACCATCCGAATATATATAATATCAAACCCTATACATAACACACTGCTTGAAAGAGAATTTGTACAAAAACTACTAACTACTCCTTTAGTCTCAGCTGATCGATCTTTGAGCCATTTCTTGACAAAAGTTACAATAATCAGTCTTCTCATAGAGTCTATCTGTCTCTAATGTCCTCTCTCAGACCTGAAATATCAACGTTGCAAATTTAGTGAATTTTGCGAACTCAATGATGAAACCATCCTCGATGGTTCACCAAATTCATGCCATATATCAAATCATATAAGCACATAATTCACAGCTTTCCAATTAACAATTTGCATCACATATCATATATTTCACATATCCCAATCTCATTTAATAACATAACCACATTCTAATTCAATTAGTCAATCACACTTAATAAGAGTATATGCAATATTCATGTGACCCACTTTCAATTATTACGTTGTTGTGACTGAGTGCCTAAACTGTCCCGTATCTATTGTGGATACCAGGTTCATTAATACTATCCCTTACCTATTTCGAATACAGGGCTCATTGTAAATATCGAGCCTTTAGCTCTATACCACATTTCGGAGCTTTAAGCTTATATTCGGTGGCTACTCATGTCGCAACTATCTTTATCTGATCATGCATTCGTGTATGAAATACATCACAATAAGACTCAATCATTCATTATTTCAATCATTCCCATTCGAACACATTTGTAGTCCCATTCCCATTTATCATATTCAATCAATCATTCACAATTTAAATCACAATTATCATTGGATGTTAGTCCGGCTTTTAACAAACATGTTGACTAAACATATAGTCAATCCAAATTCACATTCAAGGAACACTTCAATATCACATTTATCAATCAATACCTCGAACCTTCATGTCTGGAATCAGTATAATCAAATTCACATTCAAATCACAAACACTCTCAATACAATCCTGAATATCAAACTCCTTGAACAATCAATTGTTCAGAATCATCAATGTCATAATTATATCAATATCTAATATTTATAAAAAATCAAGTTTGATCAAAATATTATGAACAGAACACGTTTCTAAATCGAGGTCACACATCTAGGTTACTAACTAATCACTCCAGAAATCTATTGCTTTGAAGTAATGTCTGGATGATGGCACTCAATGTCCTACTCTATAACATATAATACATACACATATTAAATTTTACACAATTATGAATTCATTTATGCACATTCATGTATACTGAATATGCACAATACATATTCATGAAAATTTCGGGTTCCCTAACATTATTCTTGTCACAAAACTCATTCATATATCAATACACAATTAATCAATTCAGATTTGTCTAAAAAAAATATACTTTCGGGTCCACTTTGCATGATTATTATCATCAGAAAATTGAAGTAATTTGATAACACTTTCTTCTATAAAATGGTTCTTCCATGTCTTAAGTTTCTAATGACACTAATATCATCCAATTTGATTCAGTATTCTATGATTTATGCTCACATTACTACAAAATGAGTACATATGAAACTTTGGCTTGTATATGATCATGCTGTCAAATTGTACAACTCGTATCTCTCAACTCACATATCAAAAAATTACAAAATTTATACTAATTGAAATCTAAGAGAATCATTTACAACTTTTGTTTAGACACCTTTGTCTAATTTGGCCTCTATCAATACAGTTTATTCAATAACCACAGGATATGATTTCTGTCTCGTGTAGTTCTACAGCCTCAATCAAGACTCAATTTCAAGCTAGATTTTGAAATACTTAAAGACAGAATTAAAATTAGAATTCTTCAAGAAACTTGTATAAATATGTATCTAATTTAATATGAATCAATAATAAACTCATTTGGAAATCTACAGATGAAAATACCAAAGCATGATCAGTGAAATCATTCCAATTATCAATATTCCAGCACACTCATATTTTCATCCTAAATTTATCACTCAACCTTTTCCGAATGGATTCAGATGTTCATAAATTTTGGTGGAGATTAATAAAATTGTGTTATGAGTCTATTGGTTCAAGTCTCGTGTCATTTGGATGTCATAAGAAGAAGTTATAACAAAAAGAGCAAAGGATGTTCGGATAAAACACTATAGCTAATGTATTCCAACAATTCTTCTTCATTTTATTCCAAATTGTTTTACAATTTATACAATAAACAACCTCTTTATAGTTCATCAATTATACCTCTATGAGGTTTGAATCATACTTCAATTCTTCATCAATAACAGCTCTTATTCCAGTTCAACATTATTCACTTAACAGCTCACAAAATATCAAACCAAAAACTTTTACATTATTATGCATATAGTCCTAGTTCTTTCCCAATTCAAGAACATGAAATTAGCATCTTTCTTTGGCATAAATCCCCCTTCATTATACTTCAAATAAGACCTAATTCATCCATAAATCAATCTATATCCTATGGTTTTCATAAACCAAAAACAAAACAGAAAAACTTCCAAGTTCATGTAACATTTTCCAGTACATATCTTCAACAATATCACATGCATTTCATTCCAATTCAAGCATCATTCTTATATCATTTGACATGCCATAAAAGTCAGATTGTTACTTACCTATTAGGCTTCGAATCTAACACAAAACTTCAGATTAAACCAAGTCTCCATGGAAGCAAAATCAACACAAACTTATGGTAAAAGCAAGGCGATTTTTAGACAGCGATATGAAGATCGTAATCAGCTAGTTTTCTTGACAATTTAGTGAAGAATTTTAGTGTGATTTTCGTGCACAACTTTAGCTAGGGTTAAGAACAAAACACAGATAAGAGTTGGAGCAATTTTGGTAGAGAAAGGTAAGGGAAACAACAGAAACTTTGCTGCTGGAATTTGCTCCATCATCATGCTAGGTGTCAACTTGTAAACTCACCATATGTCTTAAGGCATGCTAGCCATTTATTCAACAATTATGCTGCCACTACTCAACTCATTATGTTGCCATTTGTCACCCTTTAATCAGTCCACATGTTATATAATAATTGGTCCATTTGTTACTCCATAATTAGTCCATTTGTCAATTAATTCCTAATCCAATTGTCACTCATTTAACTAGGCCAAATGTCACTCAATTTTGAGCTTAGTCATCCTAATTTTTCATGTCTCAATTAGTCTTGTCACTAGGCATTTTTCCTAGTCCAAAAATATCCCAAATTTTCAGAAATTTTTTAAATGCTCGAAATGTCACCAAAAATGCAAAATCAATTCTAATACAAACCAATTCAATTTTCAAGACAAATAATCTGTAATTCACATTTTTAATCACATTAAAAATCACTTATACCTAGAAAATATCGATGAATGCATGTAAAACCATATTAATGTGCAAAAATCAATATTCTCATATATGTGTATGCCACATTATGCATAAGTATGAATTATACTTCCTACTTTCTAAGTGACCTCTTATAAACACTATCTTAACCTTATCCTAAATAACAGGATGTTACTCTCTGTGTGTGCGTGTGGCTATCTAAGATCTAGTTTTATTGCTTCTTAGAAACTTTATTAAAGAAGAGAAAAAAGGCAAAGTGAGAAACAAACAAAATACAATTTTATCATAAATTTATTTTGAATAAAATTTAAAAGGATTTATTCATCTTCATAATGAATTAGGTATGTTTTTCTACTTAGTAAAATTTATTAAATTCTAAATTTTATGGAATTATAGATTTAAAAGTTTACATGATAAAATATTACATATTTAAAGATTACACAGCTTCTATATATCCTTGTTTGGATTTTGGTCCTAGCTTTGTAAGTCCATTTCGATGGAGCCATTGATCCTTATATTAGATATGTATACAATCAAGATTATTCCTTAAAAAATCCTGAAAAAGTATGTACCATTGCATCTACTTTTTCATGCTTCACTAAAAATCATAATAAGAGAAGATGAATCAACAAACATTTAACATTGTTTTGCTATTTAAGAAATTAGGGGACATACTATTGGATAAGGCTTTGATGAGAGTTATTAGAACTCGTAAGGCTTTTATATATTATATGATTTGACATACAATGAAAGTTAAAATTTTAGCTTTGAAGATGTGAGCTTTTAAGCATAAAAACTTATATTTCTTCTTCATACTAATCTCATCTAACTTCGATGGTTTGTTGCTTTGTTGCTATAAAGAAGCCAATTAAGGAGATCCTTCAAGTCCTTCTCTATCGTTTGTATATAGTACAATGATACACTCATATTTTCATATATCTTTAGGACTTAATTTAGAGCCATTTATGTTCATTTTTCGTTCATCTATAGCTTGTTTATCGTGTCTTCGCATTATTTGGGTTTCATTGACAAAAAATACATAAATGAAACAAATAGACTCAAATTGCACTATTTTTGGGTTTCTGATAGACTTGACCTTTAGTCATTGTGGGATTTTTATCTTAATATTGGTTTGGTTAAAAATTCTAAAATTTCATAATTAAATTTTTGACTCATTGAAGGATATTTTGGGACAAATTTCATATTTTTTTGATCTGGAACTCAAGAGAAAAAAATTCCCAAAGTTTGCGTCAGATTCTGGATTACCAGAATGACCTTTTGACGATGTTTCAACCATAAATTTTGACTCAAATGGCAGAATTTAGTGATTCAAGTCTCCAATTGAATCTAACTTAAATACAAATCTACTGATAAAATTTTACATCTTGAATCGTCACCGTTTGATTTTTATACACAGTTGAAATTGACCCTAGTGTACTATCAAAAACGTAATTTAAAGCTATCAAAACTTTAATTGATTTTCAAAGCACTCGGATGACATGGCATGACTCCATTGGTTACTTAAAGATGACTCAACATCCACCTCATCAAGAGGAATCACATTGGATGGCTAGTTAGGCAGAGGCTGAAGAGAGTTGCGACATCTTTCAATTGACATGAAGACTAGGAATTCCATTCCTAGTTTGCCACTAATATTAGGTCAGCCACCTAATCATGGGAGGGGGATATATAATTCGAATTTTGTCCAGAAGTGTAGGGACGTCTCTTCTAGGTTGTTCTCTAAAAACTTCCAGCCGAAATCCTATTTCTAATCTTTCTTTTTAGATGCAGTTTTCTAGGACTATTCGGTGGTAAATTTGTTTTACAAGGTATGTGTAGCTAAGTGTTTAATTCAATTGTAAAGGGTAATACCCTCCGAACCTATATTAATTCATGATGATTTAATCTTAATTGATTCTTGTCTTTGTGTGTTGCAAACGTGGGTTTGAATTCTGGTCCTTTAATGGCAAAATTGAACTTGTAAATCTTCAAATCCGGAATTAAGGTTTATAAGGGATTTTTGGATGCTATTCAATTAATTGATGGTAGTTGTTGCTAGATTAATTGATTTATAGCTAGGTTGTTGATAGTAGTTGTCAAACCTATCTTGAGAGAATTTGAACTTTGTCTTAAACTAATGATAGTAGTTGTTGAGGTTTTCAAGGCAAGATCATTAAACCAACTATCGTACTGCTCGTACGTGCCATAGGTGGATTAGCAGTTACGAACCGTATGATTGTTTACGAAGATTTGTTTACTTAGTAGTTAAGAAGCATAAAATTAGTAAGTTGGTGATCCTTGATTCTGCGCACATAGTACACAAATAATTCCTAGAGTCCGATGAATGAATTAATTGGTTTCGTTGGCGAAATCCTTTACAATTGAAGTTTCCGTAATTCTGTTTTTTATCCTACTATTTCAAATCAGTTTTTTTTTTGAATTATGATTTAATATTCATTTAAATTTGTGTTCTTTAAATTCTAAATTTCCAAGATCAAACCCTCAATTTACTTACTTTTTGTGCATTGGATTTAGTTTAATTTAATTGATTTCTTTGAGTATTGCTTGCGTCAGATCTAATTTTGTTGTGCAGATTATCTTTTGATTTTTGTTTTCTGTTAGTTGTCATTTGATACTTAATCATTTAGGTTATATTGCATTTTAGATATTAAATTTTGTTTCGTTTATGTTTTCGGGTTGGTTTTTGTGAAAGAAATTTTGTTGATAAGTTTGACGATAATTAACATTCCATTATCAGATCTTCAAGGGAACGATCCCTACTCCTACATACTACTTATTAGTTATGTAGGGCTAATTTGCAAGGGTAACGACACCTTGTCATACAACAATAACCTTTATGCTCAAATCATGCATCGATGATTAGAACTATTATAACATAAGTGCAAGAAGTAAGGCGGAAGGAGAAAGACGATATGTAGGTGGGATACCACAATGTTTATGCAGAGGAGGTGATAAAAAAATCAACTTCGTTGTGTTTAGTAATGATGTTGACTTATGAAAAGTGTAATAGATATCATTAAAGTGTAACAGTCAGTGAGTTAGTAAAAAGATTTGTAACAGTTGTAAACTACCAAAATTACCAAATAGTTATTTCACTTTTACTCTCATTTTCTCTCCTCTTTTCCCTTTTTTCTACAAAATACCAAATTACTTGCCATTTAGGATTTTGCCATTATAGCTACAATATTGGTATCAGAGCTCATCGATACTTGAATCAATAGCAAAAGGCACACTTTCTCACAATTTGAGAAGAATTGAGAAAAACATGAAAATCAAATGTGAGAACTGTAAATGGACTATGAACTTGGGATGTAGGAATTGAAGGATTGGATTACACATATCCTTTAGCAAACTCATCATAGATAGCAAACTAAAAATGAGTGTCATAAAACGGCCCCTGAGTTTGGAGGAGGAGGATCACATAATAATTATCATTATCATATAGCAACACGATCCTCCAAGACAGAGTTTCTAGTGTTAAAAAGGGAAAGGTTAAGGAATTGGATATATAAATATGATCAATACTTTCATTTAAATAGAACTTAATTAAAGCTTAAGGTAGGGATAGCTGTAATGTATTTAGAAGAAGCATTAGCTTGACATCAAATTTACATATGAAATAGGTTGATAGTGGAAGAGCCTAGCTGGGAGGGAGGATATTCTACCTCTAAATAGATATTTAGTAAAGCAATGTTTGAAGATCCTATGGGAGAACTGAATGAGCTAAGCCAAAATGTGCCAGTAAGGGAGTATTGTGCAAGGTTTGATCTTTTGTCTCATTGATTGTTGATGTTGGAACCATACTTGATCAGCATGTTCTTGAAGGGGTTAAAACCTAAAATTAAATACCAAGTCAAAATTTGGGGCCCATAGAGCCCCATAACAAGCTAATGATTTAGTTAAGAAACATGAAGTGGTGGCTCACAATTGGTATAGGAATGATCGAAGTGGGTGGAAGGGATTTATGTAAGGTAAAAGAACCAAGTAGGTATACTACCTAAACATGTAGCAGGGGTTAATGATAGAATGGGTGACTAAAGAGTTACAATGCTTATTAGTAATTGAGAGTTAAATGAAAAAAGGTCAAAGGTCTTCGCTTTTTAATTGATGAAAAATATAGTATAGGCCATAAAAGTAAAATAATGTTGATGTGCGTATATATTACTAAGGAAGGAAAGGAGGAGAAATATAAAAGGAGTAACTATGAGATGGAATAACTAACTATCTCTTTACAAGCAATGGCTGGTACTACTTTGTTTCAATTTCAAGAAACGATGAGATGGAATAACTAGCTATCTCTTTACAAACAAACTAGCTATCTCTTTACAAACAAAGCTATCTCTTTACAAGCAATGGCAGGTGCTACTTTATTTCAATTTCAAGAAAAGAAGCTTTCAAGGAATTATAGAGGCGTAAATATCCATATTTTGTTAGATGGGAAAGTACTCATACTTTCATTAATGAGAAGTTAATTAGTAAGGATGAGATTATGATTGAAAACATAGATTTGACATCTATTCTAGAAAGAGGGGGCTTGTGAATAGGGATAGCAATGGATCGGTCTCACTAATTTTTTTAAAATTAAAAGTGTAAAATAACATATTTTTTTAATTGAGTCCGGATATGGTTTGTCCAGGCCCAGGCCTACTCGAGGCCTAACTCTTCTAAGTTAAAAAAGTTAGGCCTTGGATCAGTCTAGACCTAGTTTGGCCCATAAATTAGCCCAAAGAAAAGAAAATAGATTTAATAAATAGGAGGTATAATGAATTATTGGAGATTAAATGGAAACACCTTTAAAAATTATTAAATGGAAAAGAGGCAGTACGTCAGTTTTTATTGCTTTAGTAAGAGGATCAGCTGTAAAAACCAAACATTCCACAAGTTAGTTTACAAACTATGGAACTAAATGTGGTGAATCACAAGATGGAAGTACATATTATGTTGGGGAAATATCAAGATATATTTTAAGAGCCTACGGGCCTTCCTCCTTCAAGATTGCATGATCACCCAATTAGAGTGAAAGAAAGAGTTGAAACTAATATTTTGAAAACTGGACTAGAAATTAAACTGATAAGATAAGAAATATAAAGTTTAAATGTTTAACCGGTATTAGATTGCTATAAAATTAATATATAAGAAATAAAATATGAAATATAAATTTATTTATTAAAATGCCAATACATATTAATGTATAATCAATTTATAATAATTATAATAATTCAAATTAATATTAAATGACAATTCTCTTTTAATAATTCATGTGTTCCTAGGTAGCAAGATTCCTAAGGTGATTGTTTACAAAAATTGGATAAGTTTAGGAAATTTAGTTTTTAATAACAAAGATTATTAAGATAAACTAAACCAAAAAATTGGTCAGTTTAAGGTTATTACAGTTGAACATGTCAGTTTGCTTCGATATTTAATTATTGGTTAAAATGGTCAATAGAAGGTCATATAGATACGAAGGAACCTAGAAGCAAGCAGTGCAAAAGTTGGTTGATGAGATGATACAACACGGTATAATCAAAGAGAATGTTAGCTTATTTACTTCACTAGTTATTTTGGTGAAAAAGAAAGATGACTCTAAGAAGTTTTGTGAGCATTACGGGGCTTTACACCAAAATACTATTAAAGATAAATTCCTTATTCCACTCATTAATGATCTGTTGAATGAGTTATACAGGGCAAAGTAGTTTTCAAAGGTAGACTTGGGGGCTAGATACCATCAAATACGTTTGCGCAAAGAGTATGTGTATAAAACAACATCTAAAACTCATTAAAGGCAATATGAGTTCTTTGTCATGTCTTCTAGTTTGATAAATATTTCATCAACCTTTCAGAGCTTAATAAATTTAGGGGATTATTTTAGGAAATTAATTATATTATTTTTTTAAATGATATTTTGATATAGTCATACATGAGCAGCATCCCCTGTACTTGATAGAAGTATTCTAGGAGATAAGGTTTCATCATCTTTTTGTGAAATTTTCTAAATATTCTTTTGGGATGAAGCGTGTAGAATAATTAGGTCACATTATTAGTGACGAGGAAGTCATAATTGACTTTAGAAAGATTTAAGTTGTAATGGAGTGGCCAATTCCTCAATCATTGAAACAATTGACGATTTTTTTTAGGTTAGTTAAGTATTGCGTGAGGTTTATCAAAGGATATGGTCATATTGGTAAATCTTTCTGTTAAGATATATGGTATATATCTTATTTAGTTTTGGCATTTTAAATTGGACATATAAGAAAATTACAATTATTATATAAATTGATGAAGATGGGTGAAGATAGTGTTTTAATAGATATGCAACAGATGTAGAGATTGTATTTTAATTGAAGTCTATCCAAAATATGCATCTAGAGATTGGGTTTTAATTGAAGTATATCAAAAAGAGGTCACTTGGAACAAACCTTGTGGATATGTGCGTTACTACTCAAGTAAAAGGTCACGTGTCTATGTAGAGAATATGACTGGCTGTGCTTACGAGGACTTCAGCTGAATAACGTATCTAGTGTGAGGGTTATGTAGTGTAGTGTAGGCGTGTGTGAGATGTTTTTTGTGTGGAGGCTTGGTGATCTATTGATACAGTGATTAACATGTCCTTTGCATGAGCCATGGTGGGATTGATTTTATGAGAGTTAGTTGTTTAATCAAACTGTGAGTGTTTTGTGGATGGGGCTGTGAAGATTGCACAAGAACGTGACAGGTGGGTTGTTTTTGTAGCTAAGGTAAAGAAGGTAAGGCGCTGGTCAATAAGGATTTTGATGTGGCAGGCATCTTGTTAATTAAGCAATTGAGGTGAGCTTCTCTGCAAAATGGAGGAATTAATTGAATTGGAAGACATATATATACCACGTGGTGGATGTGCTCCTGGTGAGGGATGAAGGTGCGTTAATTGTCAATGAAGAAGACACTGTGTTGGTGTGTAAGTTTTGAATGAGAGCTAAACAACGTGGTGTGTATTATAGAGGTTATAGTGAAGAGAGAGCCACAGTGAAGTGGGTTAATGTGTGCTACTGTGCAGTTACTTTGTGAGCGATTTTGTTCAGATATCTTCATCTATTGTTTATGCTTCCATATGGTTTAATTGAATCCGTTGAAGTTGGGATGGATCATTTCAGTTGAAGGATTATTTTGAGAAGCTGAACCATAGGAAAGTCTTTCTTTTTATCTCAAGTATTTTTTTTATTTAATTTTCAGTTGATTAAATACTTGAGCTATTTTTATTTATTATTGTTTTGAGTGAAAGTAGTTAGAAAAATCCTCTGACGAGGTTAGTACGAGGCAGTCGTACTATTGGGTGTGAAATTCTTTCACAGGAAGTGAGGTTGAGTGATAGTGTCAAGGGTTGAGTGGTATTGACTCAGTAAAGCCTTGAGTCATTCTATTGTACTTTCATGAAAGTGATTAAGCTGGGTGAGGGCCCTACAGACGTAAGCAAGATGTGCCGAACTGCGTTACCAAATTTTTGGTATTTTTATTATTTCAGTTTCGATTGTTTTTATTTTATTGGTGCCAAATGAGTTTGCAGAAAGTTTGCAAAATAATTAACCCCCTTTGCTTTTTCAATTGGTATCAGAGAGGGTCACCATTTCAGAACTTGTTAGCAAGTTGGTGTAGATCCTAGTTTTGCAAACATGACTAATTTTGAGATGAATTTGTTAAGGGGTAAGCAAGAAAGAAGCAAAGCATTGGCACTACAGGTGAAAACTGGAAAATGTATAAATGGTGCGGAAGATGAATCAGATGAAAACGAAGACTTAGTACTACTCACACGAAATTTTGGTAAATGGCTTAAAAGAATGAAGAAGGACAGACCTAGCCTTAGACAATATGGTGGAAGTTCATCGGGTAACGATTCAAGACAACAAGTCAAGACACAAAAAGGTGAACAGAAGGTAAGAAGAATCCAATGTCATGAATGTCAAGGTTTTGGACACATTCAAGACGAATGTGCTAATACTTTGAAGAAGAAAAAAGGAAAATCCTTCCCTAGCACGTGGAGTGAAAATGATTCCGATAGTGAATATGGCAGCGAAGAAGAAATCGTTAATGGCTCACCTTCAGTTGCCCCATACAGCAAAAGTCTAGTTACTTGCTTAACAGTAACTGAGAAGGAAGTAACTAAAGTCGAAAAAGGGAGAAAATTGGAAAATTTCGAAAACAATTCAGCTCAAGATCCAATATCAGATTATAACAGTGATGAAAGTGGTTTAAATGATGAAAAGGAGAATATTTACGAGGCTCACAAAGCTATGTGTGAAAAATGGGTGAATATGTGTAGAAAGAATGAAAGATTGGAAGAAGAAAATCTCTCTATGAAGAACACTATCCAAGGGCTAGAAAAGAATTTGAAGTTGGCATTAGATGAACTTAGTGAAGCTAGAATGAAATTGGTAAGTACCGAAAAGGGATTGAGAATATTAAATGGAGATACTGAAAAGCTAGAAAAGTTGTTGAAAATTGGTAAAGTTAAAGGGGATCTTCAAGGCATTGGTTATAAAAGTGAGTGTTCGAAAGTTAATGAAGAAAATTCTGATATGTTCAGATCAGCCCAAGAGGTAGAATCACCGAACAAGAGACGAAGATTTATACCCACATGTCATTTTTGTGGAGTTGTTGGGCATATAAGGCCAAGGTGTTATTAGTTGCTAAAAATGATGTTTCAAATGGGTCAAAACTGAAAATCTAGACACTCTCCATTAAATTTCCAGCAGCATCCCAGGGTATCGAAGTAAGCTTGGATTAGAAAAGGTCAAGTACAAGCACAAAAAGGTAGTGATGGAAAAACAAAAAAATGCCCAAATTTGCAGTTAGTTACTGTTTAGGAAGTAACTCCAGAAACTGATTTGCAGTTAGTTACTGGTGATGAAGTAACTGTACGAACTGAAGAACTTTCAGTTACTTCAGATGATGAACTAGCCAAAACAATGGAAGTTGATTTGAACTGAGGTTCTTTATCTCAAATCTGAAGAAATAATCCAGCAGAAAATGTTATTGGAGATATGAGTGAAAGAAGAAAAATAAGAGAAAGAAAAAAAGTTGATTATCAAGAACTTACAGGCTACTTGTGTTATACATCTTTATTGGAGCCAAAGAAAAACACCAAGTTTGAGATTCTTCGAGTGGCATAGGGACAGTATGCTTTACATTTTTGAAGTATTTTTGTTGTTAAAAAAACAAAAAAAACAAAAAAAGGAAAAGAAAAGTCAAAAAAATTGTTTTCTTTAGTTCTTCTTTATTTTTTTTTGTTGCCATTGTCATCTCATCTTTTCAGTAGTTTGTATTGTGACTTCTATTTGGCTCCACCGAAGACGCTTCAGCTTTCTCATTGGTGTGGATCTTTCTTGGGTATCTCTCTCTCTTTCGGGCATATCTTTCAGTGTTTTGAATGGTGAAAAATTGTCATATTGGCGTGCTTATGATTCTTTCGCTACATCTATGGTTAATTATTATGATTATGTTTTTTTTCCTAAAGGGGAAGACATCATATTTTTGATGGTGAATGTTCCATTCAGGGGGAGATTTTAAGATATATATTTGACTATTTGTCTTACTTTTTGGCATCTTTTTGTCCCAAGGTGGAGAAATTTAGATGATTGGATAACTTTTGGAACTTGATGTATGATTAAAGGGGAGTATTTGTTGTATGGTTTGTGCATCTGATACTTATATGTCCAATTATATTATTTAGGGGGAGTTTCATATTTGTGACAAACAATGCCAAAAAGGGGGAGATTGTTAAGATATATGGTATATATCTTATTTAGTTTTGGCATTTTAAATTGGAAATATAAGAAAATTACAATTATTATATAGATTGATGAAGATGGGTGGAGATTGTGTTTTAATGGATATGCAACAGATGTAGAGATTGTATTTTAATTGAAGTCTATCCAAAATATGCATCTACAGATTGGGTTTTAATTGAAGTATATCAAAAAGAGATCGCTTGGAACAAACCTTATGGGTGTGTGTGTTACTGCTCAAGTAAAAGGTCACGTGTCTATGTAGAGAATATGACTGGCTGTGCATACGAGGACTTCAGCTAAATAACGTATCTAGTGTGAGGGTTATGTAGTGTAGTGTAGGTGTGTGTGAGACGTTTTTTGTGTGGAGGCTCAGTGATTCTATCGATACAGTGATTAACATGTCCTTTACGTGAGCCATGGTGGGATTGATTTTATGAGAGTTAGTTGTTTAATCAAACTGTGAGTGTTTTGTGGATGGGGCTGTGAA
>JANQBM010000002.1:16472152-16485045 GCA_025594535.1 Erythroxylum domingense | reverse complement strand
TAATGGGATCGTAACGAAGCTCAGGTGATAAGAATCTTGGCCTCATCAAACTCAAGATGCTTACAGCTGCGGTAAGTTGGCTAATGTATGAGCATCCTAGAGGGCAAGTCGTTTCTTCTTTTCTTTTTTTATTTTCTTTTTCACGTGCAGCTATCTGGCTTGCACTATGATTTAACAAACGAATGGACAACAGGAGCATCCATCTTTCATCAACAGGCCACGTGAAACATCCTGTTTCCATCAATCAGCCTTTGTCGCATCTACTTTGATTCATGCCTCACATCACATGCCCTTCAATTTTCAAGGAATGATAAAAAGGAGTTGCCTCACATCCTCTTTCGGGTTAAAGAGCAATGTCCCAAACCACATGGTCCAAATCCTTGGACAAGTGAACAAACTGGTAAGTGGGCACCGTAAAGTTGACAAAAGGAAAATGTTTGTTAGATATGATTACCACAATCCATGAACATGAAGACGACACCTTTAAATAGAATAAGCAGAGCTGCTAAGAGTAAAATCACGGGACGTATTAGTAGAGCCTTCCAAATTCGTCCAATATCCAAAAGTGGGGCTAAATTTACTGGAAAATCATCTAGAGCTGGATTTGCTCAAACCAAGAATAGAACAGAGTTCCAAGTTCACATCAGTTTTCACCGCATAACTCAGCTGCAACTTCTCGTGTAAGTAACCTAAACAATTTTTCATTCTTCACTACATGCTACATCTTTGAATATAAAGTTCACCAAAACATACAAACTCGCTCGTTAATGGAAATCTTATTGTGCCGCAGAACATCTTTAACGTACATTGTACAATCGGGAGAAAATTTTGAAATACAATATATTGGAACATTTACAGCTGAAGTATGCAAGTTACCATCTTTAGGACATAATTACACAACTTTATCATCTGATTGCGGCAGCTACGCTGCTCTGTGCTCTTTCTCAACCTCTCTCTGGCTGTATACAAAACTGGAAGCTTCACTTCCAAGTTTGAGAAGGTTGGGACCTGGGGATACTCAAAATGACATATCAATAGCCTCATGCTCTGGGGTCCTGAATGAAAATCCCGATTCATCACTTGATCTCCTTTTGACCACACTGGCCCTTTGAACCAATCTCACCAATGCTTGCACAACTTCGGACATAGGGGGGCGAAACTCAGGTTCCGGCTACAGAGAAAGAAAAACAAAGTTCTTACTATTACCAACTATTGATGATGGAAGTAAGCTCACAAACTTCAATATAGATCAAGCAACTAGGACCACATTCAGGCTGATATATCCACAATCAAGTTCAAATAGGTAAAAGAAAAAAGAACGCCAATAAGTAGAAGGCTTCAATGAAATGCAAATAATCTCAAACTCAAAATGTTTACCTGTTTAACAAATTAATGTTATCAGTAATGACTGATTTGGCACTTCTCATCGTCTCTTTATTGAAATGGTCAACAGAGATACAGTAAAAATTATGCATTTATATTACTTTGACTTAGCACCACATCTTTATGTTCAATAGAGCAGCTCACCTGAACACAGAGAGCAATAATGTCTGCAAAACGTGAAAGTGACTTTGCAGGATACATGCCATTTAAGGCAGGATCCACCATTTTTGCCAAGGCATCAATGTCATGCAGTTGGGGAGTAGCCCATCTCACCAATGATTGCTCTGATCTTGGCCTTGAACTAGGATAGACAAGATAGCATTCATGAAAAATAATACAAGATATAACCCCATGGTGCAAGTATGTGTAGGATTGGAGGAAGGGTGTGGTAGGATATGTTTTCATAGGTCATAAAACTGAGCTTAACTCCATCCCAAAAGGCACCTTACGGAGGATTGCTCAAGTCTGATAAGCTTATTAGCTTCTTGCTCTCAATCGATAGGGGATATTAACACACCTAGAACCCTTCATGATCTTTGTGTACATGAACATAGACTTTACAGTCGAACAATATGGAATTAATGTATGCATCCTCTCCTTTCTCTTTTATCTCTCCTTTATCTCAACTTTCACATAGTATAATAACAGCTATTTTAACATTACGTTTACTGTATGAATCAAGGACTGAACCTACAATTTGATAAGTTATCAAAAGAGGTATTACCTGTCAAGTGGTTTCCGACCAGTCAACAATTCCAACATTACCACCCCAAAGCTGTACACGTCACTTTTTACTGTATAAACTCCTGATAAGGCAAATTCAGGAGCACTATAACCAAATGAGCCAACCATTTGGGTTGAAACCTATCAAAAAGAAATAAACAACACTTATTCAGTTCACAGAAACTAAGATATATTTATAGTAGTTCACAAAATATGAAATTAATAAGAATCAATCATTGCCAACCTGGACAAACTATCAAATCGCTTTATGTTACCTGTCTCTCAGTGTTTGGTGTCAGAGCAGCTAAACCACAATCTGACAAGTGGGGATTGAGATCTTCGTCGAGTAAAATATTTGCTGATTTGAAGTTTCTGTGTACAACAGATGGCAAGCAGACTTCATGCAAATACCTGATGAGCAGGCTACAGCTGAGAAAGGAGGCACAGCCTAGAAAATAATAGAAACAGACACAAGGAAAATAATAATGTCGTACAAAAGTCACATACTCTAAAGCCCGGGCAGTGCCAAGTGCTATCCTAACGCGAGCATTCCAAGGTAATGTCATGCTGCCATCTTCAGCAAAGTGAAGCACATCATGAAGACTCCCATTTGTTACATATTCATACACCAAAAGACGCTGCCCATGCTCAGCACAGTATCCCATAAGTGAAACGATATTCGGATGCCTCAGGCGTGACATGTTTGAAACAGCTTCAAGAAAGTTATCCTCCTCCTGTAATGATAGTGCTGCATTGTCGATCTTCTTAACAGCCATTATCTGGATGAGAGTGACAGATGGTGATCATTTCATTATTCTGGAAAAGTAAAGGAACTGCCAACTAGAGCCCAGAGGGAGAAGAATTATCACATTCATATGAAGCCTACAAGACCATAGCTGATGACATGTTGCTGTTTAAGATCCATGCAACATCAAATGGTCATTTGTGGATGCAAAGGGCAACACTAAAGGACCAATTTTCATCAATCTGCCAGCTTGACATTAGTACATAGCATAGGAACTTGTACCTTTTTAAACAAGAAAATTTCTCAAGAAAAAGAAGCAATTAAGGGGCCTAATCAGCAGAATACAACTCTAACCCAGCCGAGGGCACAGTGAAGACCAATCTAGAATTGCAATAAGGATCTAACCAGGATACTCTGCTGCTGAGAGGCTACGCTAAAAGGTCTTTGAATAACTATAGAAGTAACATCCCCACAGCGTTTAAAAAGATAAAGAAAACCAAATTAAATTATTCAAAATATAAACATGGTCATATATGCAGTGGCTAAGCTACCTTTCCATTAAGAAACTCGGCTTTGTAAACACGACCTAGAGAACCTTCACCAATTAGAAACTCTTGACTAAAGCTATTTGTAGCAGTTTGCAAAGAAGCAACGGTATATGAAGTAGCAGTAATTGGTGACTTTATTCTCTTTCCTGATCCGGAATTTCCCTGTAATCTGTCACCCAGCAATTTCTCAGCAGGTGGGGGCTTCAGATCTGTAACAGCTGCCATATTCTTCACTCTCTGTTGTTGCACATCTACACTAGCTGCAAGGAAGTAGATTGAAGCATCTTATAATTAGAAAATTCACATTAGTTAGCCCAATTTAAATTCTTAATCCCACAATGTTTCAGTCAGATATCCACGAGGTAGGATTCAGTATTTAATTCTACAAACAAGATATTTTGTCTAAGGTCTACGCTTACAATAGATTAATCTAAAGAAAGTAAGCCAGACTAAGATAAACATGCAAATGTGGTGTCATTTAGATATAAGTTATGCGTTACTATGCATCATGTATTTTACAAATTACAAGTTAAAATCTACTTTACAACTTCACATTGCCAGAAAAACAAGGAAATCTCAGAAAGGGAACCTACTGTTTATTGTGCTACCAGTATGACTTCTCTGGGAAGCTATAGAACCAGTGTCTTTTCTTTTATTTCTCCGTGCACAAAAAACAATAGCAAGTAGTGCAACAACAACCAGAAACACAAAACCCAGGGCTATGCCTACAATAGCTCCCGTTTTCAGTGTTTTATCTGACTGAGATGGTTGTCCACTAGAAGATGGGGGTGTATGTTCTCCTGGTCCTGAACGACTATGATTGCTACGAGATTTTCCAGGAGGAGATGTGGTAAAGGGTGGTGGAGGAGGAGCAGGACCATTGTCAAAGGAATTCCCAGCATATCTGTTTCATTTGCAAAAGTTTAAGATATGCACAGTGCCAAGGTAAATTATGTAAATTTGGCACAAAAGAAACAGAACACTTCATAACATTACATAAAATTGGGGATTGAACTGAGCTCTCGAGGTATCCATCCACTGAAATTATTGTTGGCAACATTTCTGTTGAATGTATGAAGTGATATAAGAATAGATTAGTAGAAGATGTTTTTGCAATGACAATTTCAGAAAGTACTTACAGAGTTGTCAAAGGCAAAGTTGTGAGGACATTGAGAGAACCAGTCAGTTGATTGTTCCGAACATAGCTACCATATTTAAAAAGAAAAAAAAAAGATTTAACAACCAAACTATATACTGTCTTCTATTCATTTCTTTGATTTCGTTATCTTCTGTTATGAACTCTAACACCATCTTACTCACAGTGTTGAGAGGTTTGTCAATGAAACAAAGGAACCAGGAAGGTTTCCACTTAAGTTATTGAAAGACAGATCCCTGCATCAACAAACAAACTGACGTAAGAAAACAGCCAGAAATGCTCCTTACCAGAACCTACAAAAGAAAATTTATAAGACATGGACAATGAAAAGGCTGACAAACATATATTGAATGCAAAATATATTGTTAATCACCATGCGAATATTATTAAGGTAAGCAAATCACTTGTACATAGTTATCTGTTGCCAATCGAATGAAGGACAACATTCTTAAAAATTTTCTATATCATTATAAAAGCTACCCAAAAATTTGCACATGTAAAAAGGCTGGTAAGAAAATAATGAACAAGATGGTGGGTAAGTGAGATGTCTTACATGGTGGAGAGTCTAGCAAGATTGGTGAATATATCCCCAATTGATTGAGAAAGTGAATTACCACTTAGATTCCTGAAATTTAATGAGGTCAGAATTGTATGGTAATGGAATCTGTAACTTGGCAAAAAGAATGAAGAGCACTAAAGATGCATCAAGAGCACTAAAGATGCATCACTCACAAGTACGAAATTGAAATCATGCTTGATAAGGAATAAGGAAGATTCCCGCTTAAGTTGTTTTTTGCAAGATTTCTGCAAAATGGAAGATTGAAGATGATTGTGGTTTCAATAACTGAAATGCTAACACTGCAAAGCAATGGAAATGCTCAACAAGAAGGATCATTACAGGCTTGTAAGATTAGGCGGCAGCTGATATGGGATTGAATCGTGAATGTTGTTATTGCTCATATCACTGGAAAACACAATTTATAATTAGTCGCTCAACAAAAGAAAAAAAGAAGAAGATCGGATCTGATATTATGTTAAAGACAATAGATGAAACATAGAAGCAATATTCTCACAGTGTTCTCAATGACACGAGGTCTGAAAGCAAGTATCCCATTGTACCGCTGAGTCCTAGTCCAGAAATCTGACTGTAGAAGAACAACTAAAAACAAGTTAGTTACTGAACATGTGCAGGATGGAATAGAAGAAATAGAACTACATCAATTAGAGGATAAGTAGAGTTGGCAAATTATCGTACATGGAAACAACAGCTGATCCATCGCAACTGACCCCTTTCCATGATTCTCCACACGGATCACCTCCATTACTTTTCCAATTGGTTAGCTGTGAAGGACTGCCTAATGAAGTGTACATGACCTGGAGCCCTTGAACTAAAACAAAAGAATTGCACTTAACTAAGAAACGAATCAATAGCTAAAGAAAAGCATCAACACCAGTCACAGCAAGAAGTTGCTCTAGATCAATCAGTATGAGAAACCTTTTCAACGATTTGAGAACCAGTAATGCTTGGCCTAATATAATTCTTTTTCCAATTTGAGCAGAACAGTATTTTTCTATCCCATTCAATGCGAAATCGAGACATTGATAACAAACAACATAAGATGTACTTGAATAATTCCCAACATTGTCCATGAATACAAACAGAACAGAAATGATCAGGTTTTCCTTTAGAAAAGAATGAACCAAGTCAAAAGAGAAGTTCTCGACTCCCAGCTCAGTCCTCCAAAACCCAAAAAGGTAACAACTTTAAGCTGATCAAACACCAACAGACGAGGCAAAAAGAAAAAAAATGAAAAAGAACCTCAAAACATTAACTTTCAAGGGATATTTACAAGAAAAAAAATTGCTACCATCAGAAGCATCAGTGGTGCATTGCACGATAAGCAGTAAGGAGAAAGTCGACGCAAGCAACACCAACTCCGAGAGTAAAGAAGAACACAGAGAAGAAAAGAAACAATGAGCAACGCGTTTCACAACCATTGCCGAAATGGTTCCTTGCGGCACTTAATTAGGGGTCAGTTTCAGGAAAGCTTGAAGAGGACATGGCAGAGGACCCTGAAAGCAAAAGCTAAAAACAAGAAGAGAAAGGGTTGTTCTAGTTACTAAGGACGAGATCAAAGACAGTAGTTAGATCACCATTAAGGGACAGGGACAGAGAGACGGAGAGATTCGAAACTTAAGAGTAATGCGGAGAGAGAAAGGTGGAGTTTGTATGCATAGTTGTTAGTATGAAATTTGGGTGTCGGCGAAAAAGGGGAGATAGAAGAGTTGAGACTTGAGAGGGCAAAAAAAAAGAAAAAAGGAAAACAAATATGGAAGAAAGTAAACAGAAAAAAGTTTTGAAGTAGACAAGCAACGTATAAATACTGTTTTTTAAGGTACGCCTTTTACTGCTTGTTTCCGCCCATCACTTTCTCCATACCTTTCTTTTTACTCAGCCCTCCTCTTCACTAGTATTCTGTCTAGTTGGTTAGTTGACCATGTCAGCTAACAGATTGCTGTTCGTGGCACAATTTGTGGGTTAAGTTAAGGTTGTTGAAATTCTTAAGTAGAATATGAACTAACTAATCTCTTTGAAAACGATGTTTTATGCGTACTTGGAACTTGAATGGCTCTGTCTCGTTTAAATTGAGTTCAAACCTATTACTTTGATTTTATCATATTTTACGAGCATTTACTTATTTAATTTTTATGCGTCTCATTTATTTTTTATTAGATAAATAAATGCTCATAAAATAAGAATAGAACAGCTCTCATTTAAATTGAGAGCACCAGCACCAAATCTGCACATAGACAGCTTAGGCAAGATGTTTTTGCTTGTATTAAGTGTCAAGAGTAATTTACCTGTAATACCAGCAAGCAAACGTCAGCTTCTCTCTTAGCTCAATTCTTCCAATTAAGCTCTTTTGGAAGTCTATTTTAAGTCACAATTGAGATTTTTAATTTTAATTTTCTAATATCATTTTAAACAATTTAATTCTTTAATAATCTCAATCTTAAATT
Source organism: Erythroxylum domingense (assembly GCA_025594535.1). Classification (NCBI taxonomy): domain Eukaryota; kingdom Viridiplantae; phylum Streptophyta; class Magnoliopsida; order Malpighiales; family Erythroxylaceae; genus Erythroxylum; species Erythroxylum domingense. Next base: position 16,477,469 of record JANQBM010000002.1, on the reverse strand, counting down.
AAATTATGTAAAATTTGGAGCAAGAATTGTAATACAATTTTTAAATCCAAAAAAACTTAAGCAATTTTAGTCATGAGGTGTACCTTATGTCTTTCAACACATCAATCAACCTTTCACTTTATTTTCGGAACTCATATGTTTTTAATAGTTTTTGACTTTTAGTGACATCAATTGTGTCTCATACTTGATTAGAGGTCAAATTCATTACTTTCATCTATTCTCTTTAGTAGGACCATTAAGAACCTCATTTACATTCCCCAGTTCATCCTCTTCATGTGGGGTAATTATATGAATTTCTTCTTCCATCTCAAAATGATGTCAAGGAATCATTTTATGATCAATTCTATGTAAATGAGATTTTTGAGATATAGTTTCATCAATGTCTCAATTACTTCTACTAGGATCAAATAAAATAGGTAAAATATAATTGGGTTACAATGGGAATTAATCTTGAGTCAACTTTTTTGTTTTTTAGATTGCTCCCACGCTAATATAGTTTCTCTTCTTGATTTTGTGTAATAAAATCATTTTTATCAAGAGTCTCATATAAAAATAGGTATTTTCATATTTTACCTTAATTTGAAAGTCATTTTATAAAAATTTAATGTTCTGTTATTCAAATTTAGTTACTCCGTTACTTTGTTTACCTTTGAACACATATCTTTATGAGTATTTAAAATATCTGATAAAGATACTTTTCTTCCCTCTTGAGCTTAGTTTCTTATATTTGTGAGAGAGATCACGAATGTAGTTAACACACACACACACTCTTAAACTTATCATATCATGTTTTCTATTTTTCTATTACACATACAAAGTGTTTGTAATATCTTGTGGTCACTCAATTAAGTACATGAATGGTTATGAGCATTGTATCACCCTAATAGGTAATTGGTAAATCCTCTTGTGCCAACATATAGACTTAATCTTTTTTAGAAACATTATATTTCATCTTTTTATAATGCTAGTCTCCATTCCTTTTTCATCGCATATCATCTTAAACTTATCAAATAAGTATTCTTGTCCTTGCTCATTCTTAATGCCTTTATTTTCTTATTTGATTGACTCTCCACCAAATTCATATACTTTATAAACAATTGATTGCTTATGATTTATAAGAAATTGAACAGAAATAATTATATTGAGTATAGTCATTTAGAAAAATGATGAAATACACAACACCACATCTTTTCCTCATATTCACTATATCATAAACGTTAGAATGAATTAAGTTTTATGGAATAGAAACTCATATTCCCTTTCCAAATGGATTTCTTGTTACTTTACCAACTAAACAATGTTTATAAATAGGTAGCTCTATGATTCAATTCACCTAAAGGCCTTTTATACCTAATTGACTTATTCGATTCTTACCAATGTGATATAGTCTAGTATGTAACAAAATTACAATGTTATTTAAATTATTAGATGATGTAAATAAGGAATAAATTTTAATACTAATTTGAAGAACAACATTTGGTATAATAAAATAATCCAACATAAACCTATATACTTAACAAGTGGTTTCATGATATAAATTCATTCCACTATTGTGAAAAATTGCCACTGAATCCAAGTTTAATTAAACCCAATATAAAAAGAAGATTATATTGAATCTTTGAACAAATAACAGTTCTTGCAGGATTAAAGGTCGACCACTCATATATCTAACTTACGAGTACCAGTCTCTTGTACAACAACCCTTGAGTTGTTTGATACGTAAATCTATCATGTTTCATATGGGATTTTCTGAAATTCTATGATGGTATACCTATACTTCACTATATGGTTGGTTACTTTTGAGTCTGTAACTCACAAAGAATGTGATTTAGTTAGAAATTAGAATAAGACACATACGATATTACAAGGTTTTACCTTTTTAAGCTCTTTAATAATCACAAACAAAGTGACCCTTATTGTCACAATTATAACACTTTACTATTTTCATTTTTTTCTTTTTGAAAAGACAATCTCATTTAACAAATTGGTTTCTTGACCTTCTTGGAGCCCTGAGTATTATCGTTATTTTCTTACCTTTTTTATACTTGGACCACTATAATGCTTATACTTTCTGTTCATGGCTCTACATGAACTAAAAACAATTGCATATACCTCAAAGTACATCTTAGATGCTTCAGGATGTTCTTCTAGTATAAGATGTCTCCAATCATCCTCTATCATCATAATGCTCTCATTATAAGTTGGAAACATTTTCATATGCACCCAACTCTATGGTAGAGGATGAATAATAACTTACACTTGGTTTTCATAAAATGAACTCTTGACCAACATCCCGCAACTTACTTATCATGTTTGACATATACCTTAAATGATTTTTCACTATGTTGTAAAGTTTCTTCTTATAGATGTCAAACTTGATGGTGAGTAACCTTTAGTCATAAAATAAGTAGCCAGAGTGGATCACGTGTCCTTAACATTCTCATAATTTTTGAACTAGTGCATAATATCATTGTCCATACTACTCAACAAAGTTATACGAGTCAATAAGTTTTTTCTTTTTTAATATCTCATATGCATTATGGTCCCTTTTGTGTTAGGTTATATTACTTTCTCGACAACATGAATGGCTATATTCAATGGTTCTAAAGCCTCATGCTCTTTTATCACATATTGAATTTGCATACTTCAAATTTTATAATTAATGTCATTTAACTTCTCACCTTTGTTAAGATGAAGTAATAATATTCTTTAACATAGCAGTCATATTTGAAACATTGAATTTCTACATCAACAAAGAAAATAACATTTATGTACGTTAATGTCATACCATGCACACATAGATTAGATAATCAATTTTCAATTGCTTATGAAATCAAAAAATTACAAAAGTTCTTAATCATCATTCATATAAAAATTAAACCAATTACATTACTTAAGTTTAATCTCATGCATAATATATGTGACAATTAATGGGATGATCAAATATTGAGCTTGACAACACATCAATGAACACAATATATATAGTTTATTATAACATACTTAGAATAAAACAAATGATTGCACAATGTATATATGAGCTAAATATAACAAAACATAAATGGAATAAAGTTAACTAATTCACATAATAAAGCCCTTTAAGCATGATATGTAATAGCTCTAAATATCTCAATAGGGAAGCATATAGGGCATAAGGTCCTATTCAACTCCCTTCTTCTATTTTCTTATAAAAACAACATCACTGACCACTTATATGATTTAGTAATATGTGATTTCAAATTTCAAAGAATGTTTAATAATTCTTCTTCTTGTTATGGCGCACTATCGAATATTAAAGTCCTATACTTCATTCTAACATTTTTGAAAGCCAAATAAAATGTGTAATATAGCTCTTGTATTAAGTTTTTAATATTGATAAGATATTTGATTATATCTTCTTTATAAAATGACTAAATCTGAAATAATTTCTTTAACGTGATGATTACATATCTTATCTATGCCACAATACACAGAAGTATGGGTATCCTATTTATTATATGCATTTTCCTAGAAATAAATATTTATAAATAATGTTCTTATTAAATACTTATGAAAACCAAACAATCACATTTTAAATTAGTGAACTCATAATAATAAAATATTTAAATAAAATTTGAGTAATTTACTTAAAATAATAATTTTACTATTAAACTAATCAAATTATTACTATTATTCTATTTTAATTAGAACTCATTTCTAATTATTAATCTTAATTTAATTAAGAAAATAATTTATAAAATTATGTAATTAATTTATAGTTTAAGGTTATTTTAAGTTCTAATTTAAATAAGGATATTTAAATTAGAATTCTAATTTTATAGGCTAATTTCATATTGAATTATTCCTTTAAAATGCTTTATTCTTAAAACCAACTCCTCTTAGTTTATTCTTAGAATTTTCATCATTTTTTAAAGTAATAAAGAAATTTAATTAACTAACTCCAAGTACTTCAAAAGAATGTAGATTTACTTACATAAAACCACCAACTCACTTCTGAACTAGAAATACCTAAGGTACATAAAATTTAACATTTTACAGTGAGAGTTTATATCTCAATTATGAAGACATATCAATTATAATCCCTTGAGCTAAAGCTACCAATCTGAGCTTGAGGTAGAACCTGCTTAGACTAGTATTAACCTCTACTGTTGCATCACCAAAAATCTAGTCATTCCTTTCCCTTCAAATGTCCAAATGTCAAGGATAAGCAATCCAAAACCTACAATGAAGAGCTTTTTATCACCTTTGACTCCTATATTAACTTTTAAGGCTCAGGTAGGTGTGGCGAACCATTCCCCGTGAGGGCATTGAAGGTTAAAAATTATAAGCATGCTATTTCATGTTATTGAGGAGAATACATATTTTAAGGACAAATGATTGTATGATTTCTGGCCATCCTCACATAGAACACAAGTGACGTTGCCAATACGGAATTTTAGCTTATCATTGGTACTTAATCTTTGGGAAGAAGCTAGCCAAAGTATAAAGGAGTGTGAGGGAGCAATGTTACTGTCCCACACCAGTCCACAGTCAGGACTCCTTCTAGGGTTTCCCAACAATATTTTCTTGTATGAAGTAGTGAAAAAAACCAAATATTTGTCCAGGCACCATTGCACACTATAAAAAATGGAGGGATTAAATAAGTACCATGACATATTATAAATTATATAATAGAAGCCTCTTTAGGAATTAAATGGTTAGCACCAATCCCCATTCATTATAAGTGATTACACTTAATAGGAACTATGACTTTTAGAACAAGATATTCCCCAATATAATGGGCTAAGTAAGTGTCAATTAACAAGCTAAAAGTCATTGTTCTACTTATTACCAATTTTGTGTTTACTCTAGGCCTATATGAAATTTCTAATGTGCAAGATCTACTAAAAGGTGTATGAATGAGTTTGTTTAGGCTTCACAATCCATATAGTCTCTCTTCGTAAGTGATATTTATGGATCCAATTCACCCATAAGTTTTCTTTTTCTATACATATCCTCCATAGCCTTTTTTCTCATAAGGACCTTGTACATTTTTGCAACTTGAAACTAATCCAAGTCCTCTATGTTATTTTAGGAGGGACAATGTGCTCTATTTAGCACTTGGGTTCTGTTGCTATTGTTACTCGATCCACTCCATGTAAACTCCCTGATCAACTTGTCAATATTTTTTCACGCACTCTTTGGTAAAGCAAGTTGTTTAGACTAGTATTGTAACACCCCACTCCCGCAAAACCCGAACCCGATATCGACAGTGATACCCGGATCTGTGCCCCGCGAGGGTGGCGTGTCACATCACTAACAAAACTCAGTACACTTTTTT
>JANQBM010000002.1:16384171-16398080 GCA_025594535.1 Erythroxylum domingense | reverse complement strand
AATATGAACTGTTGAATCACTTGAGCAAAGATTCTATCTGTCAAGGATATATCGTCTGCCGCATATCAACAATTTCAAGCTCTATCATATCCTTCCAATAGGTATCCGAGTAATTTCAGGCGTAATTATCAGCAAGAATTTGTACTTCTTGTTTTCTCTCCCCTTCATCGGTCAGAAGATACATAACAACAGCTGTATGATAATCCTAATCTTCATGTGCCTCATTTTACTCGACTTAGTAAATCACAATTACTTAAGCAAGTTCTTTACGAAATCGACTGCTAAAGTAAAATCCAACTTATTATGCATTAATCATGACATAGATTCACTTTCGTTGAAAACAATATCAGTCTCTGCGTTTGTGCGTAAAAAATTGTTGTTATTGAAGATGAATGAACCAGAATACGTAATATTACATAATATTTTCTCAAAAAGATTATTGTGCTGTAGTCAAGTTGACAATATGCTCAGTGCCTTTACGGGCTTGGAACCCTTACCCACCAGCAGTTAAGGTGCAACCAGTTGGTCAAGTTTAGTGACAGGAATGGCCTAACAAGGGAGAAGCTTCGCCCATGAACTGGTTGCGTATTGGAGGAGCCACAGACACAACATGACGACAAAAAGATAAGCGAGTGAGTCAATCATGCCCGTAAGTTCATAAACAATCTAAAATCAACGAATCACGCAGATCCCCCTCTCTCTCTTTCTCTCTCTATTACTAAACATCACAACCAACAAATTCTCTCTGCTCCTCAATGAGCCACCGCGGGATCAAGTGAGAGAGCTCAGAATTATTGAGGCAGAGCACAAGAGTTAAACAAGTTGCAGTTCTAGCCAAAGACAAACAGAAAACAGGTAAATGCTTCAAACAACAATTAGTATCAAGTATGCACCAATTTCGTCGATTAGAAATGGAAAAAGCCCAAAACTTGGGAATTCGGGTCGGTCTTTTCCGTTGAATTGTTCATATCTTTGACTTTACCATCTTAACAAAGTTACACCTTTTTGGGTTCGGAACAGAGATAAGAGGCGATTAAGAGGAAGAAAAACCTCCTTCAAAAATGATTCCGTTCTCCTCCAAAAGCCCTCCAATGAATCTCATTTTCTATGCACTTCTTCTTTTCTGTGAAGTTCACAAAGGCCTAGCCAAGTGCAGAACAGGCTGCGACCTTGCGTTGGCCTCTTACTACCTATGGGAAGGAGCAAACCTGACTTACATCAGTCAAATCTTCGGTCAAACCTTTGATCAAATCCTTCTCTACAACCCAAGTGTCCCAAACAAGGACAGCATAATCAGTGGCGACAGAATCAGCGTACCCTTCTCGTGCGACTGCTTGAATGGTGACTTCTTGGGCCACACGTTTTCCTACACGACTCAGGTCGGCGACACCTACGGCAAAATCGCCAGGCAGGCTTTCTCTAGCCTCACCACCGAGGATTGGGTGCGCAGGGTTAATACGTACGAAGATACTAGGATACCTGACCACGTCCCTATCAACGTCACCGTGAATTGCTCGTGTGGAGATAAAGACGTGTCCAAGAATTACGGGCTGTTTGCAACATACCCACTTCGTTCCGGCGAGAATTTGTCGACGCTCGCAACGGAATCCGGTGTTCCGGTTGATTTGCTGGAGAGGTATAACCGGGAATCCAATTACAGCACAGGCTCCGGTATTGTTTATGTTCCGGCTAAAGGTTAGTTACCACCTTAATCCTTAAGTTCATTCATTAAAAGAGGCAAAAACAAGTTTTAAGATTAATCAGTTTCGCGACATATGTTCACAATTAAGTTGAAATTGCAAATTGGAATTGCCGTTCAATAGATTAGTTTGGATATGGCAAGTCTAAAAGTCAACTCTGATATGGAACGGCGTCGGTTAAGCTTGACGTTGCTGGTATTGTCAACGCGGCATTGGACAGGGTTTGACACGTTCCATTCCACAGAAAATTAATTCTACCGTTTTAAATTGGTTGTCTGCTTAACTTTCAACAACCTTAAATAGCATTCTGAAAATTTCTGAAGATCAATCATTCATCTATTTGGAAAAATTTACAACTACATTATATGTTTCAACACTAGCAAGCTTACGTCGAACTTGGCAGAAAGAACAAAGGAGGATAAATCATACGTTCGTGGACGTTTGTCGATTACGTATCATTCGATAACTAAAAATTATGGATGCAAAATGTTTGTTAAATGCTTCTTGTTGTCCTTTTTGTTAGCGTCTCTGCACTTGCAATGTTGGTGGTCCATATTCATATTATTTTATATATAAAATACAATTTTGTTAGGTTCCTTTAAAAAGCTTATCTACCAACTGTGACTTTTATCACTAAAATAGAGCGTCAGGATCCGCTAAGAAACTGTAGGTTTACAATAACGTTTTCAGTAGGTAATTGGAGTTGAAAACGTAAGTGAATATAGAAAATCTCACCTGTGGTGTCTTGTTATTTGGCACTATTGGTTGATGTTGTCTGAAGCCCTGGATGTTTCACAATTGTGTTACTGATGGTTGTTGTGTCGCACCTTTCCGCTACCCCATTAAGAATTATATCAATTCAATAATCAAGTTCAGGACTTTGGCCTATACCTAGGAAATGAAATTTGCAGCATGTTCTCCAACTCATTTTGGCGGTTAAACGACCATTATTTAATCGACATGCTATATGAAATGTCCAGGATAGAGAAAGGGATCAGTACAAATTACAAGGAACTACGGGGACCTCCATAATCAATAATTTTTTATGTTCTTTTCTCTTAACATTTTTCAGTGTGAGATTATGCCATTTACTCAACTGATTGAAATGGGAAACTTCATACAGCACATTGCAATGCTTTTAGTTTTTGTTCTAACTTGTTTCATGAATCTGCAGATCATACTGGGAACTTCCCTCCACTAAAGACAAGGTACATAAAACCCACCTTAACCTTGCCAAGTCTTATTCTTTTTAAGTTGGCAAATTAATATGTTGGGTTATTGTTTCTTTATCTTATTGTTGCAGTGCAGCCGGTAGGCTTATTCTTCCCACTTCCTCAACGCTTGCATCTCAATTTCCTAGTATGCAAGATCAACATGAATGTCAAGAAGAGCCTTGACATTGATTTGGGTTTATGTCTTTCTGGCTTTTCTAAGCAGGAATTTCTGGCGGAGTCATTGCTGGCATATCAGTTGCAGTTGTTGTTGGCGCTCTAATATTGGCATTTTCAATATATTTTGGTCTACATAGGAGGAAGAAAGATCAGCATTTATTCCTCCCAGAAGCATACGAAGACCAATATCTTCGAAATGAAAATGGTAACTGTTTACTTAATTGGTTTGTTAATCGTTCAGTAAGCATGTTTTATACATGATTCTTACTTTCAATTATTCTGTTGATGAATGGTCTTAAACTTGATGTGGGCTGTTTATAATGGTTGACGCTTCTATGTCCATGCATTTAGGTTCTGGAAGGAACTTGGAGAAGGAGGAAGCATCAGCACATGGCCCTTCTTCAGGACTAACTGGTATTACAGTGGATAAGTCTGTGGAGTTCTCCTATGAAGAGCTTGCCAAGGCCACCGATGACTTCAGCATTGCCAATAAAATTGGTCAAGGTGGCTTTGGATCAGTTTATTTCGCTGAACTAAGAGGAGAGGTTGGCATCAGTGCGCTTTCCGTTATCTTAAACAAATTAGAATTTGGAGAAAAAAGCACCCACTCAACTTTCATAATTAATGTTCAGTTGCATGGTTTCCAGTTAGGCTATTGAATAATGCGATCATGGTCTGTTAGATTCACGCTACCAGCCAAACTATTTCTATTTTATGGTGATTCTTCTACAGTTTAGATACTAATGTTTCTTTTGTGAATTTACGAGTTAGTTGACGTTGTCAAAATTAAACTGTCACTCAGAAGTCCTATTGTGTCCATAGACTGATATCTTTTCCTCCGAAAATTTTGCAGAAAGCTGCAATCAAGAAGATGGATATGCAAGCAACAAAAGAATTTCTTGCTGAGTTGAAAGTTCTAACACACGTTCATCACTTGAACCTGGTATGATTTTTTCCTTTTGGTGGCCTTTGTTACACTGGATAAATGTGAAGTTGCACGGTCAACTCGAAGTTGAGATATTACTTACTGCTAAGCCAACTTGTTTGAAAGAAGTCAACTTCCAAAGACTGTATTTCTAAAATGCACAATTTTTATCTTCTCGGATTCCCTAGCCAAATGAAGTAATTATGAGGATTTGGTAAACCTGGAAGGACTAATTTTGCTGAGGATGGTGGATTTCACTTTCTATACTTGAAAGAGATAATTTGTAAGATATTCACTTTTAGGATGAATAGGTTTTTTAATTACTTATCCTAAGGTTAGACTGAGGGATCAAGTCATAAGTGGTGCTTCCAAGTCAGTAGGATAACATATTGTAATGGGCAAGTCAGTAGAAGATGGATTTATTTTCCTTCTGCATATATTTTTGATACTTGATTGTACATGGAGCTTAGACGCCCGAACCGTTATTTCTTTGGATTGTTTGTTACATCATGATCTTAGAGCTCTTCTGTTTGTTTCTGTGTCATGTTCAACTTAATGTTCAATTTGCATCTCAAACCTGATTAGCTATCTAATCAATTACTATTTACTTATGATCCTTAACATGCCTAAAAACTTGTGGCAGGTGCGTTTAATAGGTTATTGTGTCGAAGGTTCCTTATTCTTGGTCTACGAGTTCATTGAAAATGGGAACTTAAGTCAGCATTTACGTGGCTCAGGTAAGAATCTACATTTGATCAATGAAAATATTATCTTTTGTATTTGAATAGCTATCAAGTGTTATGCGTATACTTCTCCTTTGTTTCTAGAAAGAGATCCACTGCCATGGGTGACAAGAGTGCAAATTGCCTTAGACTCAGCCAGAGGACTTGAGTATATCCATGAACATACCGTTCCTGTTTATATCCACCGTGATATAAAATCAGCAAACATTTTAATTGACAAAAACTTCCGTGGAAAGGTTGTGAATATCTCCACATTTTGTCAGACTCTGTATCTTACAATTCATGTAGATTATCAACTAATTTTTTTTCATACAGGTTGCTGATTTTGGACTAACAAAGCTGACTGAATATGGAAGTGCTTCATTGCAGACTAATCTTGTTGGTACATTTGGATACATGCCTCCGGAGTAAGTTTTGGGGCTATGATAGTATTATTTCTGATATGCAACATTAACGATTTCTCATTTCGAATATTCCAGTTCCAATTGGATGCTTCCTTCCACCCAAATTCAATATCAGAAACCTTGATGGATAAAGGACAAACTGATTCTAATTAGAATTATTTCCTAGTCCATATTGTGATCAATTTATTTATTGAGGTTTTGATTGCCATGTTGATTTTTTTTATTGGGAAAATGTGGGAAATTCTTCATGATTTTCAGTTGTGAAAAAAAAATGGTTATTAAAAGATCAGAAAATGTGGAAAATAATACTATCATTTTTCTGTCACAATAGCATGACTTACTAGCAGATAAACGTCATGATCCAGATTGCAAAATCCGAATTAAGCTGTGTTAGGCCTTGTGAAATTTTAACTGTCTTTTGGCATTGTGGTTCAGGTATGCGCAGTATGGTGATGTTTCACCAAAAGTAGATGTATATGCTTTTGGCGTTGTGCTATATGAACTTATATCTGCCAAGGAAGCTGTTGTCAAGACAAATGAAATAACCACTGAATCCAAGGGGCTTGTCGCTTTGGTTGTTATCCTTGCCGTTCTCTTTGTTTTTATACATAACCCCCTATATCATTTTTTCATTTGTCATGAGCTATATTAACTGGTGTAATGCAGTTTGAGGATGTCCTTGGCCTGCCTGATTCAAGGGAAGATCTTCGAAAACTTGTCGACCCTAGGCTTGGAGAGAACTACCAACTTGACTCTGTTCACAAGGTGAATTTTGATCCCTGGAATGTTAAAGTGTGAATGAGAAGAGTAATACTGAGCATCATGGTTGTTTTCCTTGCAGATGGCCCAGCTTGCCAGAGCTTGCACACAAGAAAATCCTCAACTGAGGCCATCCATGAGATCAATTGTTGTTGCACTGATGACACTTTCCTCCTCTACTGAAGATTGGGATGTTGGCTCATTGTACGAAAATCAAGCTCTTTTTAATCTAATGTCTGGAAGATAGCTTCCTGGAATGGGAAGCATCTTCTAATCGTCTGAACAATGCAAGCAGCCCTTGAACAGATCCTCCTCGACCTCAGCTCTCAACCTGTGAAAATAAAAACAGTTGTCTCCCTGAAACTTGATTGTTGTTGTTTTTTTGTTAGGTTCATATGTCTGTTTCTGGGGGTTTATTATTCTGTTGTAAAGCTCTCTACTACCAACAGGAACAGTTGGAGGAGAAGGTTAGTTGTCTGCGCGAAAAGCTCGTGCTGTACATACATAGTCACATATAATTCCAAATGGAACGACTTTATTTACCCCCAGGTGGAAATTTTATGCTATTTTAAGCACATTTTATGGTTGGTTTGTTATTCTTAACATCTAAACCAGCGACCAAGAGAGGTAGTCATCGAGTTTCTTTTCTGCAAAGCAGATGAAATGAAGACTATACAAGCTAGAGTGCACAAATTTGCAGAAAAACCAAACGCACCGTGTTTTCCTTGAGGTCCAAGCTACAATTATGCTTTGGTTAGCCAAATTAACATCACCGCAATTAACCAAGTGTGGGTTTCACGTAGCCGATCATTTATAGTTATAACAATTTGTCATTTTGGACTCCAACTCTCTTATCATGTTCATTTTTCTGCAAGCTGGTGTAAAGTGGATGTCAGTGGGAACCATATCAAACCCTGCGTGGTATTTGATTATGTACCCACAAGTAAGCTCCTATCCCATTCTGGTTAGCAGCTACTCCAAGATAATCCTTTGGCGAATGTAGTCTGTATGATCCAAATAACCTTTTTTAGAAGTTAAATAAATAAATATAAATAAGAGAAATATCAAAATTTACGTAACATTTCCCAACTTAGCTTTTGAACAAGCTCGTAATGAGCTATGTTTCAGGTTCTGTACCAAGATAACTTATGTCAATCGATACAAGATTTGTAACACTCTCCCTCAATCTCAAGGTGTCATGGAAGATGAGAGCTTGAGTTTGGAAACGAGATTGGCCCAAGTGAACGTGACTTTGTGAAGATATCTATAATTTGAGACTATAATGAGATAGGAACAAGTCATATGATGCCTGGAGAACATGATGTCAAACAAGATAATAGTCAATTTTGATGTTCTTGGTCCGTTTATGGAAGACACTATTATGATCAATTTACATGGAAATATAGTTATTGCAATTGAGAGGAACTACAGATGAGAAATCTACTCAAGAACTTGAAGCAAGCATCGTAACTAGAGGAGTTTAGAGGTAGTATTAGCAAGAGCTCGAAATTTAGCTTTTGTACTAGAGCAGGAGATAATTGTTTGTTTCCTGTTGCACCATGAAATAAGAGACGTCCCCAAAAAGAAGCAATAACCAGTTGTGGATCGGCAATCTGTTGGGTTCTTAGCCTAATCAGCATTAGAGTAGCCTTGTAGCTCTAATGGGATGAGTAGCAAACATGAAGGTCACAGAACATAGTACCTCTGACTTATCTTAATATACAAAGAACAACAAAAAAGTGAATGGTACAAGGTGTAGACATGAATTAGCTCACAATGTGAACGATATGGGCAATATCTTGAGTAAATCATTCAATAACAAAGTAAACTTTGTATCTTTCTACTGATCCATCTGCTCAAGTCTTCATTTTATAAATCCATTTCCATCCACCAATTGATTTATTTGAAATAAGTTAACCAAGTTACAAGTACCTGTGCGAGTAAGTGTCTATAGTTCTTCTGTCATTGCTTGCTGTCATAAAAGGTCAAAACTGACCTCACGATAGGTATGAGATTTATAAAGAGAGACCATAGTGGAGTAAACATGAAAATCACGAAGACGTATAGAAGGTTGACTTACACGATTAGTACAACAAAGCATTGCCCGTAGGGGGATAGGTTCTAATGAGGGATGGTCATTTAGAGGATTTGGTGGATCCACAAGTGAAGAAGATGCAGTAAGATTAGGTGTAGGTGGAGTCAAACTGCATGGGCTACTAAAAGGACCTACAAGAGAAATTAAAAAAAAAGAGATATGGCAGGATCAGAGAGATAAGGTAGGATCAAAGAAGAATTGATTTGGGGCTTCACTTAACCATAAATTTGAAAGAGTTGAAAACATCTTATTTTCTTAGCAAGTTACATGACAAGAGATATGAAGTCTTTATGATAAGGGATCCTAACATCCATACCCTTTGTGTTCTATATTATACCGTAAGAAGCAACATAGTTGTGCTAGTTCTAGTTTGGTGTACTCATGGGGTTGTAAAAGAACAAAACAAGCATAACCAAAAGCTTTAAGAGTTTGATAGTCAAAAATATAATTAAATAGGCGTTCATATGGAGAGATGTTACCTATGACCGGAGAAGGGATATGATTTATAGTGCATACAGTAGTAAGAGTTGTTTCTCCTTAAAAGGTGTCTAGGAAAAAAAAAGAAGATATAAGGAGGCCTTGAATAGTATCAATAATGTGTTTGTGTTTTAGTTATACCCGATCATTGAGTTAACAGGTGCCTAGATAAGATCTTGGGATAACAATACCTTGTTGAGGAAGAAATTGGATGAAATTTATATCTTTGTATTCCATGGAATTATAGTGTGAAATATTTTAATCTTGTAAGAAAACTGAGTCTAAATCATGTTGTCAAAACGAGAGTAGGAAAAAATTAAGATCTATGACGTATGAGATAAATTCATATATAACGAAAAAAATCATCAACAAAGATCACATAATATCTTATGTCGCCCATAGTATTATAAGGAGCAAGACCTCAAATATCATCATGAATCATATCAAAAGGTACTAAGAAAATGGAATCATTAAGAGAAAAAAGTAAAGCATGAATTTTAGAAAGCTAACATAAAACACAATCATAGTTTTAGTTTTCATAGAGCCTAAAAGACCACTAAAAATTAAAGATCCTAATATAGTAGGAGAAATATGGCTAAAAAGAGAATGCCAAATGTGAGAAGTGGTAACTCCAACAACAATTTTGGATGGAAAATATAAGGCAGTAAGTTCAAACAACTGCCTAGTCATATGTCCTATCCCAAGGATCTCGCCCTCCTGTTGATCATACAAAGTACAACCACAACACAAAAAGGATAAGTCAACACTAAGTTCATTTAATCAACCATCATAAATAAAATATAAGGATAATTTAGGAATAAGAAAAGTATCATGTAAAGCTAATTTAGGTATTTGAGTAATGCTTATACTTTGAAAATGCATAGTAGAATTGTTAGCATTATGAGCAAAATGTGAGACATATGGTGCTTGTGGGGATGCAAAAATAGAAGAATTTAAGGTCATATATATGATTGCAACAACTAAAATCAAAGTACCATAATGATGAAGTACCTGATGTGACAGGAAAGGCAGATAAAGAGACAATACCAGAATCGGGTTGCAGTTAATGGAGAAGAGCATGAAGATCTTTTAAAGATAATTTAAGAGAGGTGCTTTTTATTGGACCCTCTATGGTACAATAGTAGCAAAAGTAGGTTAAGAAGACTTAGAAGAGTTACCTTGGTCAGTTTTTTATTTGAGTCATTTCCAAAATTTAGAGATGTGATGTCCAGGCTTTTTATAGTAGTTGCAAGATCCCTTATACAACTTCTTACTCGAGTTGTGAGAAGTTTGAGGAAATGAGGTATGAGTTGCAAAAACCACATCAATAGGTGGAACAAACCTTTTTATGCAAAGTGTATTGAGTTAACTTTCTTCCATTATAAGCTTATTGATAATCGTATCGAGGTTTGAGAAAGATCCTTGATGGAGAAGGGAATTACCAATGGGTTCAAACTCATCTCATAAAATCATTATCAGATGTCATATATATTGGCGGACACTAAGATTCACATAGATAGTAGTAGAACTATTATAAAATAACCAAAGAAGGAAATTGAAATATTGCACTTACTTGGGGTAATGCATATTTGTATTATGGAAATATGAGGATTTTATTTCATACAATTACTTGCTTCATTATGTGGTTGTTGTATTAATTAATAATGATATTTTTATCTTTTATTTATTTAATTAATTAATTAATTTAAAAAATTAAATATATTTTATAAATATAAATATAATTATAATATAACCATAATCATGAAAATTACATTACAAGTAAATATTATTTTTAAGTTTTTAAGTGCATTATTAAGAGTTGCATACCTTAAGTTCTTTTAATTGATATCATAGATTAAATTACACGATACATAAATAAACATGTGGGTGATTATTAAAAAAGAAATTCAATAATGTTTGTTAATAGTTTTGTCGATTATATTGGTCAACCAATATAGCTATTTGATCAACCAATATTGTTAAGTTCTAAAATAATGCAAACCCTATTTCAAGTCTTTTTATAAAGAAGAAGGGACATAAACTAAAGTTATAGTGGTGTGACAAACTATCCTTACCTATCTCTACTTTTCAAAATACTCATTGGAACTTCACTATAATTTTTTTTTACAAGGTTAAAAGAACCTTCATACAACTAAATTTTGTTTTTTTTAGTGTAGAGTAATCCCTCTTACAATCATGTTTCAAAGTGAAGAGCAACCCCAACTCTCTTTAAATCACACCAAAACTAACCCTAAATGATTTTTAGAACTCAAAATATATGCCTTGGTCGCTTTGATGAAAATAATTGGCTCACACACTCAAAATTTAGACAATGAATTTTCAAATGCTAGAAAAATATTGAAATATGCATATAAAAACATCTGAATAAATTTCTATGCAAGAACAAAAAAAAGTATTTATAAGGCTTTTAAACCAAAAATAGTCATAAGAGCCAAAAACTAGCCATTATAAGAACTAGTTGTAGGATACTAGTTGATAGTGTAGTAAATTGGTCAATTAATATGTGTTAAGTGCACAAGATTCATCATCCATTGAGCATTGATAAACTAGTGGGTGATATTGGTCAACCAATATGTCAATTAATGTTATTATAAACTCTCGGTACATCAATTTTGACAATTTTAACCTACATTAATCAATTATTATCCCAAATAGGTCAACCAATCTCACAAAATCATTATTTTAACAACTTCAAATGCTCAAATTTAATTTCTTAATGCAAACTTGTCTTAAATACTTTTCAAAATATTCCTTAAAGAATGTTTTAAAGTTTAAGAGGATTTTCATTGAAATCAAAACTTTAATCCCTTTTGATGAATGAAAATACTCATGTAATTAATTAAAATGATGATGTAATTATGCATAACGAGTCTTTAAGACCATCAAAGTTAAGTGAAAGTACAATAAACATTACAATTATTTATAATTATGATATGTCTTAATCTTCTTTTTCCTTCACTTTGAGTGATGTAAACTTTAACTTTTTCTTAATAACTTCAAAAATTATATCTTGATTTATGCATGGTTATAATTTGCTCTCGTATTGCTTTTATAAAAAATAAAACTTTTTAGTAATATTTATGTTTTGTTATCATAAAAAATTGATTGAAATCTTACTAAATTAAAAATCTCCCTCTTTTTAATGAGGACTAAATATTTTGTTACATTTGAAGAAGTAATAGTGAAATTAAGAACATATACAATATTAAATCCCCTAAAATTTATGCAAAAAAGATTAAAAATTAAAATTTTTAAGATGCCTATAGTCATAATAAGATTCAATAAAATCTCAAGTGCAAATTGACATGATAAAAATATATTTAATTATTGAACATGTCCAATAGTAAAAAAAAGATAAATATTTGATACTCTCTTAAATTTAATATCAATAAATTTCTCTCACCCATTTCTGAAGCACAAAAAACCAACTATTTAGAGGAGAAAATTGAGACTGAATCAAGTGATATAAGTCATCAAAATGATGCATTTTAATGTCACAAAAAGAGTCAAGATTGTCTTATAGTAGAGTGAGTTGATGCTCAATAAGGCATCATAAGGAGACTTATGATATAGTCGTAAGGTAATAGCCTCATCATCCATATGTAGCTCAATAGTATCGCTAATTAAAGGCTCAATGGAACCAACGCCATACAAGAAAATGTCATATGGTGGGATAGGTTGGTAAGGTTGTAATTGTTACCACTAATATGGTCAAGTCATATGATTATTAACCAACTCATAACCCATATTGTTAAGGATAGCATAATCAAATAAGATATTTAGATCAATCTTATCTTTAGTGGAAGGGATGTGAAAAGGCTAGAAGATAAAGTCAAGGATTAGATTATACAAGATATTTTTATTTCTTTTCCTTAATATGATTAAAATGCACCATATTATGCATATTGAAGTCACCAAGATGAATGCTCTCTCCTAATATGAAGGTGGAGAGGAACCAAAGGTCATTATATCCTAAAAATGTAAAATGGCCACCAGAAGAATAAAGTTGTATTTGATGAACAAAAGATGATGAAATTTAAGAGTAGCATTATGACTAAGAACATCGTTGGGCTTCCTATTAACTTTAGCCTTAGGATCTAATTCAAAGATGATTTTTACTCAAGTAGATCTAATTCAAAGATGATTTTTACTCAAGTGGGCATAAAACGAGGTAGTATATGATATTTAGTGAAGAAATCATAATGAGAATAATGTTTAGGTATAGGTATGTCTAGTATTTCAATAATGAGACTCACTAGTTAGATGAATTTCTACACCTTAGACCTTAAAGAAGATGTGATTGTAATCTCAGATTATTTGAGGTTGAAGGTTATAGTAAAATAACCTAAAAGGTTATAGTAAAGTAACCTAACATTTTTTGGGCTTATATAACAAGTCTTAGTAATTATAAATTCCAACCTTTAGCTCATGAAAAATTATACAAGGCTCTATGCTTTAAATTATTCCAGATAATATGGAAAAATGATATAGTTTTCATGCAACTTATGTGAAGTATAATTGGTAAAATAAGGAGAGTGAATGAGTAGAACTAGGCACTAATCAGGAAGGAGTTGCAAATCTCTCTTAAGTTATAATAGGGGTGACTTTAGTCCTACCATGAGCAAATTTTTTAGTCATGGTGGTGGAGTTTCCTTTAGCTCTTACCAATGAAATAAAATGTGTGAGGAACTTTAAAGATGAAAATAAGAAAATAATGAAAAATAATAGGTATCAATTATTTAAAGTTCTAAAGCTACCTGTAGGAAAATGTTTTAATAAATTTTTAACAATTTGATCTCACCAACTTCAATTCTCGATTCATTATAACAAGTAGCATATAGTCATATGGAAAAATGCAATATTGATTATGAAATATATAGGTTTGACAAAAGATTCAAAATCAAGGTATTTTGATACAATTGTAAAAAAATTTCAATTAGAGAAAAAATTGACAAAATTGATTATTGAGACAATTGAAATTTATTACTAATTACTAAAGCAATATTCAATTCATAAGGAACTTCAAATGTTAACTGACTTCAAAAACTTCCAAATTTCACTTACCAAAAATGCCAAGAAAATGGTAGTGGTAGGAAGAAAAAAGAGACGAAAGGTTTTTTTTGGTTCCAAAATGATGATGGAGACTGGAAAAAGGTTTTAAAATTTGGACTATATTACTTGACCATTTAAAAATATTAGTTAATTGATGCTATGAGTTGGTCGACCGATATATGTGACCAATTTATTGACAAACTCACTAGGCAACAATCTTCTTACACATAAGGTATTATTGGTGACCACTTAAAGTCATTAGTTGACTAACATAAGTAAGTGGTCGACCAATGCATCAATCAAACTATAAACAAACTTATTGAATGCTTAAATTATTGATTT
>JANQBM010000002.1:16353388-16366438 GCA_025594535.1 Erythroxylum domingense | reverse complement strand
ATCAGGAAGTCATTGTGGACGCTTCACCACAGATGCAACTTCTCAGGTAGTTGGAAGAGTGACAAAAGGACAGTACAGATCTATCAAGGTTGAAGATATTAGTGTCAACTTAGAGACTCTTATACACCTAATCATGCACTTTAGACCTTTGAGATTTATATCTTTAATTAAAGATGTCCTTCATCTTCTTGGAAAACCAATTCAAAAACTGCTTAGACCTGATGACCTTGATCTCCCTGAAGGAAAACAATCTTTCAAACCTCCTATCATCACAATCATTGAACTAGATGTCTTATCTTCAGAAATACTTGTTGCTACAAACTTCTATCCATCAAGTGCACCTTAACAAGTTCCTACTATTGGAATGGAAGAAGTTAGTCACTCTTAGCAGTGGAGTCAGGAAGCCCTAGTTAAGGAGATTGAAGAAATTCATACTCAGGTTAATGATCTGAGTGACTCAGTGGGTGATCTACATGAGGAAGTAGCATATCTACAAGTTTCAATTGAAGAAGACCTCAAGTTAATCATAACTGATATGCAACGTATGTTTTCTGAAATTATGAAGCATCTGCGATAAACTTTTTGATTAATTACAAATAAGGGGAGAAAAGAAGAAGAAATGGGGAGAAAAGAAGAAGAAAGAAGGAGGACAAAAGAAAGAGGAGAAGAACAGAAGAAAGAAGGAGAAGAGCAGAAGAAAGAGAGAAGAACAGAAACAGAAGTAAGAAGGAAAGAATAGGGGGAGAAGAGCAAAAGCAGAAGAAAGAAAAGAGAAGAAGCAGAAGAAAGAAGAGAAGAGCAGACAAGAAAGAAGATAACATATGTGTATATTGTTTGTTGTCTTCTTATTCATTGTTGTCTTCTTATTCATTATCTCAACAATATTCGTTCATTCACTTTTATCTTTCTAAAATTATGATTATTTGTTATCATCAAAAAGAGGGAGATTGTTAAGTCAAGAGGACTTCACGATGATTAATTTTGGTGAAAATCAAATAATAATAATATTAGAAATAAATGAACTATTTTGATAAGTGTGTTAAGTGTGCAGAAGTGCAAAACACAGAAGAAGCACAAAACGCAGAAGAAGTGGAAAACATAGAAGAAGCGCAAAACACAGAAAAAGCAGAAGATACAGAAGAAACGAAAACTCAGAAGAAGTGCAAAACATAGAAGAAGTGAAAACACAGAAGAAAGGAAAACATAGAAGAAGCGCAAAACACAGAAAAAACAGAAAGCACAGAAGAAGTAGAAAATACAAAAGAAGCGGAAAACACTGGAAGAAGAGAAAAGAACAGAAGAAGTAAAAACACATAAGAAGCAGAAGATACGAAGAAGTGAAAATACAGAAGAAGAGGAAAACATAGACGATACACAGAAGAAGATACGATAGTACGTCGAACAGTTAGTCAGTTGGAGTTAGTTACAGACTTCAACTAAATAACGGTTATCTAGATTCAAGAAGCAGTTATCAAGAATCAAGAAGCTGATGGAGACTTAGGCTATATATACTAGTCGTAGTCAAAGATTAAACAACCTTTTGGAAAACTTTTGATCTTACAACTTTTGAGCTTTCAAGTGTATACTTACAAAGAAAAATTATGTAGTGCGATACTAGAGAGCTAACCCTACTGTAACAAAAGCTCACAATATCTTTCTAGTGAGAGAAAGAAAAGACTAAGAGCCTGGAGAGGCTAAGATAGCAGAAAGAATACTTTGTGTAAGAGACCTGAAGAGGCTCTGGAAGGGAAGAAAGAATACTTGTAAATTTGTCGAAGTATAGTGAAAACTCATATGAATTATGAGGACTGGACGTAGCCCATAGTTTGGGGTGAACTAGTATAAAAATCGCAGTGTTTATCTTTTATCCTTTTACTCTATTTTTTTTTTTGTTTTTAAACAAGTATATAGAAGTTAATTGCAATTTAACTACATAACAATTTTTGTGGTATTCTTTTAACAAGTTAGAGAAGTTCTTATCAAGAAATATTAAAGATTTTGTATTCACGAAAAGAATACACAATTTAACCCCCCTTCTTGTGTATATCGTATATCGTACGTGAATTCTATATTAACGTGTGATTTACTTCATTTCTATCCTTCCATCCCTCAAAGCTACCTTCAAACCCATTGATTAACAACAAATTAATTACTTATTCGTGCCCGAAACACATGCAATTCATACCAACATAATGTAAGAAAAAGACTTGCAATAATGCCATGCAAAATCTATGCAAAACCGAATCTTAAAGACCTAATTCACACACAGTTATGCATATTCACATACATTCATACATAATCATGCAATTATACGAAACTAAGACAAAACATAAGCTAAACAATTTAAATACAATCAATTTATCACGATTAACTAACAAATCATCCTAAGAAAAGTATATACAAATGCCATCTATCAACTCCCCCACACTTAAACTTTTGCTTATCCTCAAGCAAAATCAAACACAAAATAATCTAAAGAACACAAATACATAAAAACAAACACGCATACAATGTCAAAATTGATGGATAATAACTTGGAACGTTATGCAATCAACTTAATCGTAAACAATAATTATATCATAAGTTCAATGTATTGAATTATTTAGTTATGCCTAAGTACTTTAATATAAACATACACATTGATCAAGATATAAACAACTCAATTTTAAACCTATGTCACCTATAGACATGCATTTACAATTATCAATCATTTAAATGCTTAACTATCCAAGTTATCCTTTCATGAAAATTTTTAGCTAATTGATCATATCAATAAGGTTTTTATTACACACACTTTTTCTCATTTTTGTAACGTTGATTTAGTCTTTTGACGTGATGACATACATTGGTGATGAATGCCCCCATTTACTCAACTAGGTCATTTTTTAATCTATTAGGCTGGCTTAGTTGGAGCGTCATTCTACCCTTTTGACGCGAAGACAAACATTTGTGATGAATGCCTCGGTTACTCAATTATATCACAACTCACAACCGGCTACTAGCTCTATACTTAACCCTTATTGGGTCAGCAGAATAGTTATTAACACACACTCTTTTCTTTTCTTTTTACCTACTTCATTTCTTTTACCTTATTATTTTTATGAAAGGGAAACTAAGATTGTCTACCGATTTAATGGCTTCTAACGGTAACTACATGTGAATTAGCAACATTAAGTGTAAAACCAAGTGTCCTATCCTAATCAACACATATGTTTATGTTAAAGCTACTTATAATCTAAAATCAACACACATGTTTATGTTAAAGCTACTTATAATCTAACTTCCTAAGTTAACACACACCAATTCAACAACATTGTTCAAAATTAAGCTAATTCACATAAAATTCCAGCTACTAAACATCCACACAGTCACACAATTTCACATAAAAATTGAAAAAAAATTGTCAAATTAACACAAAAACATGAAAAATCATGCAAAACATGCCAAAAAAATGGGGAGTTAAATAAGACATGCAATATGCAATGCAAATTGAATACCACTCCTCCACACTTAAACAACACATTGTCCTCAATTTGTGAAAGTGATACACAACAAACAACAACCACATATAATATATACAAAAAATTATAAATGTATAAATAAAGAGGCATGAGAAAGCTTGTTGGCATTAGTGTCGAGGATCGTATTGGTGGTGGCTCACGTATTCCTCATAGCTCACAATTTACTTCTTCTTTTCATGTATCAAAGAAAACAAAAACTAACATAAATAAAATATAAACACAAACATCCAACAAACATAAACATAAACAACTCATGCTAGTTTTTAAAGTCACTAGCAAGACTTTGATCACTCTCTACTCATAAACAAAAACAAATCGTGCTACTTTTTATAACCTCTACTTGACTGCTACTCTGGGGGTGGTAAAGTGTAGCTATCATGTTCTATACTCCATATATTTTCAATAATGCTTCAACTAGATTGTTACGAAAGTGGGTACTTCCATCACTGATAATCAACCACAGCACACCAAATCTGTTAATAATCTTTTTTAGAAACCTCTGCACCACTCTACTATCATTTGTTGGTGTCACCATCACCTCAATCCACTTCGATACATAATCAACACTTACCAAAATATATTTGTTTCCGTAAGAAGACGAAAATGGTCCCATGAAATCAAGACCCCAAACATCAAAGACTTCAACCTCCAGCATCGAAGACATTAGCATCTCGTCCCTTTTCAATATGTTCCCAATTCTTTAACACCTGTCACACTTCTTCACCCAATGTTGTGCGTCCTTAAACAATGTTTGCTAATAAAATCTACTTCCAACACCTTTGCGGTTGTCCTATTGGCTCCATAATGTCCTGCATAAGAAAATTTATGACAATAAGTTAAAATAGCATTAATTTCATTATCAAGAACACATCTCTGAATCAGTCCATCCACATAATTTCTGTAAAGAAGTGGATCTTCCCATATGTACTGCTTACAATCATATTTAAACTTTTTCTGCTGCTGGTAAGTTAAATTAGGGGAAAAGATACCACCTGTAATGTAATTTGCAATGTCGACATACCAAGGATGTTCTGATTCTTGTACCAAGAGTAGCATCTCATCAGGGAATTGCTCATTGATTTCTTCTTGTAAGCTTGATTCCCCTCCTAATCCTGACAGGTGAACAACAATAAAATTTTCTGCTCCCTTTTTGTCCTTGATCACGATATCGAATTCCTGTAGGAGCAAGATACACGTAATCAACCAAGGCTTGGCATTCTTTTTGGCAAAAAGGTACTTCAAGGTTGCATGATCTGTATATACAATCACTTTTGATCTAAGTAAGTAAGAACAAAATTTATCGCAAACAAAAACTACAGCTAATAGTTCTTTTTTCATTGTAGTATAATTAATCTAAGAATCTGTCAAAGTCCTACTGGCATAGTGAATAACATGCAACTTCTTGTCCTTAAGCTACCCTAGAACACACCCAATTACGTAATCACTAGCATCACACATCAACTTCAATGGCAAGTTCCAATCTGGTGGTTGTAAGACTAGTGCTAACGTCAACACTTTCTTCAACCTATTAAAAGAAACTAAACAATCATTATCAAAAATGAAAGGAACATCTTTAACTAACAAATGAGTAAGGGGTTTAGCAATTAAAGAAAAATCCTTTATAAATTGGTGATAGAACTCAACATACCTTAAAAATGCTCAGACCCCTCAAACATTACTTGGCGGAGGAAGTTTATCAATGACTTCATTTTTTTCCTTATCCATTTCAATGCCTATACAAGATATTTTATGTCCCAAAATTATTCCCTCCTGAACCATAAAGTGGCATTTTTCTCAATTTAATAATAAAAGGGCCTCTTCACATCGTTGAAGAACCTTATCCAAATTTGTCAGACACTGCTCAACGGAATCTCCATACATTGAAAAGTTATCCATAAATACCTCCAAAAAATCCTCAATCATGTCAGTAAAAATGGCCATTATACATCGCTAAAATGTAGCTAGTGCATTGCAAAGTCCGAATGGCATCTGTTTATATACAAACATATGGACATATGAAATTTGTCTTGGCTTGATCCTCTGGATAAATGAATATCTGATTGTAGCCAAAATACCTATCCAAGAAACAATATAATGCATATCCTGCAACTCCCTCAATCATCTAGTCCACAAAAGGTAGTAGGAAGTGATCCTTCTTTGTCACTAAGTTGAGCTTCCTATAATCAATACAAACCATCCAACTAATGACTGTTCGTGTGGAAATCAATTCACCCTTTTAATTTTCAAACACTGTTGTTCTGTCTTTCTTTTTTACAAACTGAATTTGACTTACCCATTCACTGTCTAAGATTGGGTATATAATTCCTACATCTAATAACTTAATCACCTCCTGTTTTATAACTTTCTGCATATGCGGATTCAAATTCCTTTTCCTATCCCTTATTGGTTTACATCCATCCTCGAATTTTATTCTATGCATCACAACACTCAGACTTATCCCTCACATGTCATATATCTGTCACCCCCCATCGCTTTCATTCTCCTCCTTATAACTTCTACTACCTTCCTCTTATGTTCGTCACTCAACTGGTTTGAAATAATCACAGTTAATGTTTGATCTTCACCTAACAATGTATACCTCATGTGTGAAGGTAAAGGATTTAACTCTTGGTAGGTGCTCTCTCATTGGAAGGTGGTACGAATGGCTTGGTCCTCGCCAAAGGTTCCTTCTCACTTTTCTCTTCTTCCTCTCCATCCATCTCTCTCTTTCCACTCTCATCTTCTTCATTCAATTCTAATTCCCTCTCACTCTTTGTTTTTATCATTCTACCAGTTATCTCCTCCGCACACTCATCCATCACATCGATTCTCATACAACAATCTGGCTCCACCCTAGTTTTCAAACTCCTATTCATGTTAAACTCAACTTTTTCATCATTAATATGGAAAATCAGAACACCATTATTCACATCAATCAATGCTCGACCAGTATTCATAAATGGGCATCCCAAAATCAATAGACAATTTCTGTCCTCAACAACATCAATAATGACAAAGTCAACAGGAATCACAAACTTATCTACTTTTACCAAAACTTCTTTGACAACTCCAAAAGGCTTCTTTATGGACTGATCAGCTAACTGAATTGTCATTAATATTGGCTTTAAGTCATCCAAGTTTAGCTTCCTAAAAATAGACAATGGCATCAGATTAATACTAGCTCCCAGATCACATAAACATTTAGCAAATTCAACACCATTAACAATACAAGGAATAGTAAAACTCCCTGGATCCTTTAGTTTCGATGGCATATTGTTCATGAACATAGAGCTATAACTGGCTATCAATGCTACTGTTTGATTTGAATCCCAAGTTCACTTGCAAGAAAGTAATTCCTTTAAGAACTTAGCTTACTTGAGTATGTGCTCCAAAACTTCTGGTAAAGAAAAACTTATATACAACTTCTTCAATTTTTCTAAAAATTTGTTGAATTGGGTCTCCACTAGATTCTGACTCACTCTCCCATGAAATGGTAATTTTGGAACATATGATGCAAGTGGAACATATGGGGGTTCCTCCTCCTCAGTGACTTTCTCCTTACCTTTTTCCTCACTTTTCTCTACTAGATTAACAACTTCCTTCAAGACTGGCTATAGTAACTCCTTTCCACTTCTCAACTGAATTGTGTTTAAATGTTCTTTCTGATAAGGTTTTGAAGTGTTGGGAAGGTTACCTAGGGGTTTGATTGATATTGTAGTTGTCAGCTGACACATCTGCACCTCTAAGTTGTAGATTGATGATGTTTAATTTTTAATCAACTGATTAGCCTTCACTTGATAACTTTTCAGCACCTGATCACTTTGTTCCTGTGCCTCCTCGATATTGGTCCCCTTCAATCCAATTATATCCATCACCTCCATCACCTTTGAAAATTGGGAGCTCACCTGTGAAAGTTGAGAATCTGTCCTTGCAGCTTGGGCTTCCAATTTTGCCTCTAGCCTTGATTCAAAACCTCCAAACTTTGACTGTAAGGCAATATATGAGTTACTTTCCTTTTCCTCAAATCCTGGGGGTCTTTGAGGTCTCCAATTGGTTCCTATAGGGTTAGCCCAAGAAAAATTTGGACAATTTTTTCATCCAGCATTATAAGTACTAGAATATAGGTTATTACTTGACCTCTGTTGGAACCCTAAATAATGAGCTTGTTTTGTACCTTCAGTGCTCATCAAATAACTATCTGCTCCATAAATCTCACAATGTTGATGCCTATACTTCAAAGAACTAGATAAAGGTTAAAGACCACTTACTTGTTTCCTTATTGACGCAATTTATACAAATAAAGCAGTTGTTGAATCTACTGACATAACCCTTTTTCTTCCTTCATCTACAATGGTTTACTCCTTTTATTGTACCAAAGGTAGTTGTTAGCAACTATGTCTTCAATCAGGTCATATGCAGCATCTATGGTCTTCTTCATCAATGAACCTCCTGCAGTTGCATCAATGATGCTTCTGGTTTCCCATTATAAAATGTTTGTAGCAAAAATTCCCTGGGTAGATTATAATGGGGACAGCTCCTCTGCAAGTCCTTGAAACGCTCCCATGCCTCGTACAATGATTCTCCCTTGTATTGCTGAAAGTTGGTGATTTCCTTAATGATCCTTGTTCTCTTTGTCAATGGAAAATATTTGGACAAAAAGTCTTGCACCAATTGATCCCATGTTCTGACTTGTTATGGAGTAAGGGAGTTCATCCATGCCTTTGCTCGGTCCTTTAGTGTGAAGGGAAACAATCTCATCTTCACTGCATCTTCCCACAGCCCATTTTGCCTAAAAGTATCACAAATTTCCAAAAAATTGACAATGTGAGTATTAGGATCCTTATATGGCAAACCATAAAATTGAACATTTCTTTACAAAATATTAAGTAAAATAGGCTTGATTTCAAAATTGTTCACATTTACTGGTGGTTTAGCAATTCCTTGTCAGTTAATGAAAGTTCTTTCTTTATCACCATGTTCCCTCTGTTCAGCCATTATTTGCTTAATTTCATCTTGTCTCCTTGCCTTTTTCAATTCCTTTTCTACTTTGGTTATGTCAAGTTCTTGCAATTTCTCTGCAACTTTTGCTCTCCTCTTTTGCATACACCAATTACACACCAGAAAAGAATATCAAAGTAAAAATGAAAAGAAAACCCAAATCGAAACAATTCAATCCCAAACTCGATGCTAGGAGCAATCCTCGACAACGACGCTAAAAACTTGATAGGTAATTTTCTAAATTTTAAATTAAAACCTTTTATCCTGCAATCATACAGATCGAAAATTATAGTATAGATAGATATCGTCCCACAGGGATTGGTTCGTCATTGAAATGATACAAATTTTATTTTGTTTAGGAAACTCAAATAATTATATTTGAAAGATCCAAAATATAAAAATTAAGAGTCATACATACACACTTTAGGGTTATCACAAAAGTAAGAGCACAAATTTAGAAAATGGTGAATCAAAGTATCAATTTAACAACTTAGGATTATCATTACCTAACTATCTATTCCCTCACTTTAGCAATGTTCAGTATGTTTAATCGAAAATTTCCTAATGTCCTGGTTCTTTCACTCTCATTACTTGAACCAAATAAGCCCTGTTTAATGATGTAAATGAATTATGTAAGCTCTCACTTCCCATTTTTCACTTAACCATTAAAAGGATATGAATAAATTTTTGGACAACCACTTTTCCATTCAAGATATTTGGCAAGGTAACTTGATATATGGAGTGTTCTTGGTGTAACCCCACTCTCAAGGCACTTGCTAACACATTTCTTAACTCCATATCTCTATGTTAGCTAAGTATGGACAGCCATATGCCATAAACATCAAACAACATCAAACACATCCATGACATTGAATAAAGTGAGGTACTACATAGTTTAGGCAATAACAACCCTAACAACTAGCTAGAAATCCATCAAAATCTCATCTAACATGTTTATAACATATCCATACATCCTTCTCAATCAACAAAATACAAAAAAGAAGCAAGAAAAGAGAAGAAGTAAGGCTTATATGTTGAAGAGCAAAGCTGGAATTCTATGGCGGTAGCTTTGTGTCTCCTTGAAATCCTTTGGTTCCACCTTAAATTCTCTTGGTTTTTCTCTCAAAAATGAGTTCTTCTCTCTCCCTTGGATGTATTGCACGACCTTTTTCTTTTTCTAGGGTTTAAAATTGAGTTTTTATACCCCATTTAATGCTTAAAACGATGTAGGAAGGAGGAAGTTGCCAACTGGAATTTTCCATAAAACTCTGTTTTTTGTCTTGACTTCAATCCGTGATATCTTATTGATTTCTTATCCAAATTGGGCCGTTATTTCACCAATTTGAACCTGAATTTCTCCTCTTTCGTTTTGAATATAAAAGAAAAACATATAATAAGAATTGTATCTTGCGAAAGCTTAACATTGGTGATGGGTCGGCCCAGGAAAATTCCAGCTTTCCTTTAGGTCACATGACTTGCTTTCTCTTTTTTTTTTCTTTCCTTCCATCCCTCAAAAACACCTTCAAACCTACTGATTAACAACAAAATTAATCATTTAATCATACCCAAAACACATGCAATTCATACCAACATAATGTCAGAAAAAGACCTGTAACAATGCCATGCAAAATTCATGCAAAACCTAATCTTAAAGACCTAATTCACACACATTCATGCATATTCACATACATTCATACATAGTCATGCAATTATATGAAACTAAGACAAAACATAAGCTAAAGAATTTAACAACAATCAATTTATCACGATTAACTAACAAATTATCCTAATAAAATATGTATAAATGTCACCTATCAAGGCCTTTTGGAAACCAAAATTATTGGCGTAGATGAATGAAGCTACCATACTACTCATACAGAAAAGAAACTTTGAAATGCATAAGTTGATCAGTTACGTGGAGAAATTCCCCTCTTACCCTATTAGCTTTATAGTAAATAATAAGCCTCCCATATGTATGGTGTGAATGGTTAGAAACGTGCCTCTAGTCCACCCCCAGTAGGTTTAGTTGTTCTAGCCTATATTGCTTTATTTTGGTCTCAAGAAGTCCGACTATTAGAGGTTGTTTCCTCTTGACAAAATCCCTTAGAGTTGCTTGCGTTGTACGGTTGTTCATGCCTTGGACTTTCCATACTATTATTGACATATTAAAAGGTTTTGGTGGAGGAGCCTTTTCCTTTGTTCCTCTGCGATCGTCACTTTTCTACTGGCTAAAATGGTTTACGAACCTCTTCTTGATCCATGAAAGCATCCATTTTAGTTTGGCTAAGTGGTGATTGACAAGCTATAGTTGAATCATCGAGTCTAGTGTGAGAATTTTATAACTCTCCTAAACGGGTGTAATCAACCAAAGGAGCTACCACACCTGCATGTGAAGGATCTATGGCCAGATTATAACTTCAAGGAGATAGTTCACTTGGAGGAGTTGTATTTGAAGTAAGTACATCATTGGTATTAATGACAATAAAAGTAGTTGGAGTAGGTTCTGTGTCTGTCCTTAATAATTCCATCACAACTACATGGGGTTAAACATCGTCATGACTCCCTGTGATAGTGTTACTCTGTATTGTTTTCATTGTCTCCTCACCCATAATTTCAAGATAGCTACCTGTTTTAAAAAATTTTCCCGCGGCTTCCCACATTTCCACTGATAAGAAATTGCGATGTTTTCTCATAATTTGCCTCCCTCAACGAGCCTCATAATTGATATTTCAGATGGAAGCTCCATATTTAGTGTCACACTAACACAGATTCGTGCATATCCCACTCGCTTCTTCTTAGCCGTATGTTCATCAAAACAAAGCAATTAATATTTAAGAATAGGGATCACTTATATCGACAAATGTACAATCCAACAAATAGAGGTCACCAATATGACAACTTTGATGTTGAAATATTGGAAATAAAAGGTTATATTAGAAAAAAAAATAGTTGATGTAGAAATAAAACTAAGAAAAAAGGAAAATATATATTTTAGCAATGATTAAAAAGTTGAACCAGTTTGGTAGATTTAACTGTAAAAACTTTGAATCGACCAACTTTTCAATTCGATTTATTTTAATAACATTTATTGTTAAAATTAATCAATTTATTAAGTAATCATTCATTTTTTTTAAAATAATCAATTTTTATAAATCAAATTAAAATAACTACTTTTTATTTAACATCTTCGTTTTAATTAAACTTCAAATTCTTCGATAGGAAAGGACAATCTCTTTCAATTATATTTCAAATTCTTGAATTTTATTCAATCTTTAATCAATTTTATAACAATCTAATATTGATTAAACCTTTTAAACCTTAAACTTTTTATCTTACCAATTTAACTTCCAGTTTAATTTTTAAATCATTGTGTTTTAGGATAATTACCTAACTTGTTTTGACAAGGTGGGACCACATCATCGTTTAAATCACTTACTTTTTCCACAACCTACCGTGGGCTCCTCTAGGTTCCTCTCGTCATTGTGATTTTAAATAATCCTCTTTTAAAACTCTCTTGTTACCAGGCTTGTGGATTTTGTACCGTTCTGGCCGGTACCAACTGGAAGGTACCGTACCAATCAAAAACTGGTACGAAATCCTACAACGTCGGTACCGGCCGGTACCCGCATTTACTGGTAAGTACCGGCCGGAACCATAAATTTTGGTTGGTATCATAAGTTCCGAAAATTGCAAGGACTAAATTGCAATTTCTGAAACTTTTAACCTAATTTACCCCCCCTTGACTCTCTCCGTCTCTCACTCTGCTTCTCTCTCTGTCACTCCTCTCTCTCTCTCGCTAGCCGCTGTCTCCTCCTCGTCGCGATGTCGTCTCCTCCTCGTCATCGCCATCTCCTCCTCGCCATCGCAGTCTCCTTCTCGCCATCGCACTCACAGTCTCCTTCCTCAGTGCTCGCGATCTCTCTCTCTTTCTTTGATCTCAGCCACACTGCACCGCACCGCACCGCACCTCCTTGCCATCACTTCTCATCACTGCCCATCACAGCTCCGTCGTACCTCAAACACTCTAGCAAGCAGCAATACGCGATCCGAGTCACCCGACCTCATCAACCCAATGAAGACCCAATCTTGTTTGGCTTGGGTGTGTGTTACTGTTTTTCGAAAATATTTTCATTTTTCAATGCATTTTGAATCTTTGATTGTGTTGGTAGGTTGGAAACTTGGAATGGATGATTTGTGTTGGTGGGTTATGTTGGAAACTTTGATTGTGTTGGTAGGTTGGAAACTTGGAATGGATGAATTGTGTTGGTGGGTTGTGTTGGAATGGTAGGTTGAAAATTGGATGATGGATTTGTGTCGATCCGTTGGATTGGATGGCAGATTTGGGTAACAAATTTTGGGTGGATGTTGGATTTTGGCTGGGAATGGATAATTGGATATTGAAGTTAAAAATCATGAATGGGTTTTGTGAATGTTGAATTGAAATTAAAAATCTTTTAATTTTTTGGCTTGTGATTTACGGTGATATTGAATAAGAATTATTGATTAATGAGATTGAATTTGAGCAATTGAG
>JANQBM010000002.1:16279496-16297618 GCA_025594535.1 Erythroxylum domingense | reverse complement strand
TCAGAGAAAGTTTATCCCCTTGTCTCAAAAGTCTCGATCTTTGAACTCTCGCAGCAAATTCTGTTATGACCCCAGTGGGTTTGGTAGCTTAGGCTGTTACAGGTTTGAACTTAGGAAGGGTGTCATTGGGAGCTCAGTGAGTGAAGTACAAGAGGAGAAGCAAAAGGAACAGGTTGTGAGAAGAGCTTATCCTTTTCATGAAATCGAGCCCAAATGGCAGCGTTACTGGGAAGACCATCTTACTTTTCAAACCTCTGATGATATTGACACTTCTAAACCTAAGTTTTATGTGCTTGACATGTTTCCTTATCCCAGGTATCTCTGATAAAACAAAGCCTAAGTTTTTATTTTATTTTCTGTTCTTTTAGGCTTTGAAAACTTGGTACAATCTTAGTTTAATGATTTGGTTCAGACGAGTCAGTAGATTCAGTAAGCATTTGTTGAGAAAGAAAAGGCAAATTTGTGATGAATCCTTCTCTAACAATCCACTTGTAATTATTATGGTCAATATCACATTTTGTAAATCTTCGGAGTCTGGTTTTATATGCTTCTGAATTTGTTTATCACGAGTCACTGAGTTGGTTTATTGTAAGTGGGGGCTTCTGTTTCTGGGTTATTGTTGAAGTGGCGCTGGATTGCACGTTGGTCATCCACTGGGATATACGGCCACGGACATTCTAGCGAGGTACAAACGTATGCAAGGTTACAATGTTTTGCACCCAATGGGATGGGATGCATTTGGTTTGCCTGCTGAGCAATATGCAATCGAGGTTTGCTTTCCATAATGCTGTAAAGTTAGCGTCAATGTCGACTAATAGGGTTAGCATTGTCAATCATTGATGGCCTACATGGCATGCTTTACAGACAGGAACCCATCCAAAATTCACAACATTGAGGAATATTAATCGCTTTCGCTCTCAGGTGATTCAAAATTCTCCTAATTTCTTCTGAGTGAAATGTCTCTCCTTTATTTCATGCATTGATTTAATAGGAAAATATTTTCAACATCATTGTGCTTTTCTTTTGGTTTAGATTTCAACAGTATCTGGATTATGAGTTGCAAACTTCACAATAATGTATGCTCTTGCCTATCAAAACCAAAAATGTTGCATATAAGTGGATGCGGAGAATTGTTCACAAATGGCTCATTTGGGGATCACTGGATAAGCAAAGATGCTTGATGGCGGTGGATGTGGTTTAATTGATATGAAATATAATATTTCAAAGCATTCAACTAAAGAAAATTGCTAGTTCTTTGGTTTCTCAGGACTTTGCTAACCATGGGAGTGACCCTTACACTTGAATTGTGATTTTTTTTCTCTATGACACCAGTGTAGTGACATCCGAACATTTTGCAGCTTAAATCATTAGGATTCTCATATGACTGGGATCGTGAAATATCTACTATAGAGCCAGAATATTATAAATGGACCCAGTGGATCTTTCTACAGCTATTGAAGAGGGGATTAGCGTATCAGGTCCAGGACTATAACCAATCCAACATTCTAAACTATCAGTTGCCGCTTTGGACTCAATCTGATGGTTTACTGCCTATGCATTCAGGCTGAGGTGCCAGTCAATTGGTGCCCTGCTCTTGGCACTGTTTTAGCAAATGAGGAGGTGGTGGATGGAGTGAGCGAGCGTGGGGGTCATCCAGTTGTAAGGAAGGTAGTTCCACGCGTTGCTTACTGTTTTGAGCAATTTATTTTGTAACCTAGTTACCAATAGTTTTAAGGAAGGTATTTCTATGTGTTGCTTACTGTTTTGAGCAATTTAGTTTGTAACCTAGCTACTATTTTCTCCTATTGTTGAATGATTTTGTGACTTCAGTGTTCTTGTTTATTACCAAGCAGCCAATGAGACAATGGATTCTTAAGATCACTGCATATGCTGATCGTCTTCTTCAAGACTTAGACGACCTTGATTGGCCTGAAAGTGTAAAAGACATGCAAAGGAACTGGATTGGGAGGTCTGAAGGAGCTGAGATGGAATTTTTGGTGCTTGATGATAATGGAAGGGAAAAAGACGTCAAAATTACTGTCTATACTACCAGACCTGATACCATCTTTGGAGCAACGTAACTCCCATATCCTTTTCCTCTATTTTATTTATTTGTCAAATTCAAACTAGTTAGAAAGTACTTTTTTTCTTTGATTAACTTATTGTGGATTGAGAAACCATTTTTTGTTCTTAATTGCTGATACACAGGTATTTAGTCGTGGCACCAGAGCATTCCCTGCTTCCGTCTTTTGTTTCTCCTGTCCAGAGCAAGAGTGTATGTTGATTTTCTTTCTTATGATATTATGTGTCATGACCTTCTTAGCACTTGGAACTTGATAAGCTGATAAATTCTGATTGCAGGTGGATGAGTACAAAGAACTTGCCTCACGTAAGAGTGATCTTGAGAGGACTGAGCTCCAGAAGGAAAAAACTGGGGTCTTCAGTGGGTGTTATGCCAAGAATCCAGCTAACGGGGAAGCAATCCCAATATGGGTGGCAGATTACGTTTTGGGGAGGTGTATTTGAGCGTACTCTCTATGACTTACTAGTTTAGTCATAAATTTTTAGGTTTCAAATTTCTGGTATTAATATTGGAAAGAATTTGAAGTTCGTTGATTCTTCTTTTAGGTCTCTAACATAAAAATTTACCATGAACTTATGTTTGGTTTACTTAAATGGCTTACCTAATGTGATTCAAATTTATTAATTTGTGTTTCTGGTACAGTTATGGGACTGGAGCAATAATGGCTGTGCCTGCACATGACACTCGTGACTATGAATTTGCAATCAAATACGACATTCCAATTCGTTGGGTTTTGAATCCAGATGGTGAAGAATCTAATGACTTATTAAAGGCTTATGTAGGCGAGGGAATTGTTATAAACTCTTCGAATTTGGCAATGGGACTTGACATCAATGGCTTGCTTAGTAAAGTTGCAGCTTCTAAAGTCATCGAATGGGCTGCAAGAACAGGAAATGGGAAGAAAAAGGTGTTCAAATGTATCTAAAATTTAAACTTAATGTCAAAGTTGGGGTTTGTCTAATTTACTAAATTAACATGGATGATAGATATATGTTGGGCCTTAAACATTGTGCTACTCAGGTGAATTACAAGTTGAGGGATTGGCTTTTTGCTCGGCAGCGTTATTGGGGAGAACCTATCCCGGTTATTTTCTTGGAGGACACGGGAGAGAGTGTTCCACTTCTTGAAACTGAGCTGCCCCTTACATTACCAGAGTTGGATGATTTTACACCCACAGGCACAGGAGAACCACCCCTATCAAAGGCTGGCTCTTGGGTATACTTTTGGTTCCTTGTGAATATCTTTTTTCTACCCTGCAGTAGGTATGCTCCTTTTTAACAAGAAATATTTTGATGCTTTTATGACTGTTCTTAGGTTAAGATCACAGATCCATTATCTGGAAAACCTGCGAGGAGAGAAACGAACACCATGCCTCAATGGGCTGGTTCTTGTTGGTAACCTATTTTCCCCCTACCTAAAATGTTATTCTCTTTTTTAGCTCTTATTTAGCACCATTGCGCAAAAAAAGTTGAACAATCTATTTCCTTTATGATATATTTTTTTAATCTCCATTTAAGAGGAAGAAGAGTGGTTCATATTATGGATGTCAAAATCGGGCTGGCCTGGTCCGGCCTGCATTTTGGCCCAGGTGCCGTTACTTCCAAAACGACGTTGTTTTAGAAATTTTTCCTTTAAAAAAACAATAACGGGCATGGCTAGCTGTGACCCGTCGGACCATAGCCCTTGGTCTGGTTGGGCCACAAGCCGACCCATCCTGGCCCGCGGAGTCATGGACCACCATGGCCCGAGACCGGGCTAGGCTTGGGCTGCCGTTGAAATCTCTAGTTCATATATAAGATATATTCATATATCAAACTAGAAATAGCTTTATTTAAAGGGGGGAGTGATTCATGTACAAGAAACTGTATCTTAACTCAAAATCTTAAAGTATTGGGTTATAGATCAAACTTATATATAAACCATTGTTAGTTCTTATTCCTAGTTGATTTGGGAATCTCATACTCAACATTCCTCTTCATGCTTAGAGATAGACATTTGGGGCATAAAATTTTAGGAATGAACATTTGTGAGTGCCCACAAGATTGAATATTTGTGGAAATCTATATGATTGATAAAAGCTTACCATATTAATTTTTTATGTACCTCAATTTTGGAGGACGAGTGATTCATGTACAAGAAAGGGCCATAATTGAATGCCTTAAAGTTTTTGGTGAAGATATGGATCAATGTTGTATATAAACCACTCGTTTTCCTTCTAAATGGAGATTAATAAAATATTTAACATGGTATCAGAGCCAATCCTAGTTCGATGTTGGGCCTTTTAGAATATGTTCAATCCTGTGGGCACCTACAGATGTTCTACAAATGTTCATTTCTGGACTTGATGGAGGTGTATTAAGTGTTAAACCCTCAAATCGACTAAGAACAAGAATTAAGAATGATTTATGTGGAAGAGTTGCTCATAACCTAATGCTTTAAGGTTTTGAATTGAGTTATGGTACTTTTCTTATATATTAAGTTACTCTTTCTCCAAAAATATGTAATTAGAGCTAGCCTAGTTTGATTATTTGGCTCTTTACATATGTTGATTTTTTTGGGCACCCGTAAATGTTAATTTATGCATACATCACATACTAGACGTTCATTCTTGCGTTTGAGGGTGTGTATCAAATTGTTAAGGGCTTGTTTGTTTTCATTTATGTTTTTGATTTTTTTTTTCAAATTCAATAAAAAAAACTTATTTGTTTGAGTTTTTGGTTTTGGTTTCTTCTAGTTTATATAATTTATGAAAACTATAAGTGGTTTTTGTTTTTTTCTTTGTAATTTGATTTAATATCAACTGAAATATATATTATTTAATATTAATTACTAATAAGAATTATGAATAATTTAAGTTAAGATTATATATTTAATTATTTAGAATTATGAATAATTTAATTTTTAAAATAATTTTAGTTTAATAATTATTAATAAATATAATTTAAAATATATTCAAAATATATAAAATTTAAATATAATTTAATTTAATAATTAAAAATAAATATTAATTTTATAAATAGAAATTAATCATTAAATTATTTATTTTAATAAAAATATTTAATTTTTATTGACAAAAAATAATTTATCCTTAAATTTTATCTAATATATAATTATTTTCAGTAATAAAAATATAACCATATTTACATTAGCAACCAATAGGTTTTTGTTTTTATTTAAGAAAAACACACACTAAAATCAGAAAACAAAAACTAAAAATCACAGTAGAAAAACAAAAGTGAAACTAAACGGTCTCTAAATTTCTATGTTCATTCCAGGGAATGAGGGGATGTATTAAATTGTTAAATTCCATATTTAGCAAGAACAAAAATTAATAAGGATTTATATACAAGAAATGGCCCATAATCCAATGCTTTAAGATTTTAGGTGAAAATATGAGTCACTTTGTATATAAGCTACTTCTCCTCTGAAATGGAGGTTTATGAAAAATTTAACATTCTTTATGCTACACGATACTAAAAAATATTTAATTTGGCTCTTCCTTGTTAAAAGGAAAAATAATTGGCAGCTCTCACCTATCTATACCTTTAATTGACAATTGTTTTGTCCTATTATGATGTATCCAAAGCATCCCAAAGCCAAATCCTTGTAATGAAGATGTGAGATCTTCACTTTTTGAATTGTTTTCTAATTTTTAATTGCTATATACCAACCATGTAAAGTATCGTGAATTAACTATCTAGACTGCGAGAGCAATGAAGGAAGAAGAATTAGAGAAGGAGGTGAGGAGAGAGTAAGAGAGAGAATTCAAATAGTTCCAAAATAAGAGTAACAAGGATGAAAAACAAATACGTTATTGCCTGAGTAGCTATTCGTTACACAATGACTATATGAAACAGTAAAAAAAAATGCTTGCCAATAGACATGAGCCACATATAAGTCTATTACAATAGTATTTAAATAAAACAATACATTTCTTGTTTCCCTAAGGCTTCTTTTGTAGCATCATTCTTTGTTTATTTAGTTATCATTGTTGTTCCCACATTTCATCTTTCAGTTTTTGCAACATTGCTCCTTCCTTTAGGAATCTTGTCCACAAGTTTAGCTATCTTTTATATAGCTCAGAAAAGAATTCTAGGTTCCGTTTCTTTAGTGAGCCTTTTGTTCACTAAACCAGAAATTGTGTTATAGGTTTATTGTTGCTATTGACTACCCTTCTATCCAATATTGATGTTGGAGCTTTGATATATAATATTGGGTGTCGTTGGAAGGTCAGATGATACTTATGCCTTTACATGTACCTCTTGAGCTGAGATATGTGAAATGTGGGATGAATTGAAGATTCTGCTCGCAATTGGAGCTTGTAGGCTACCCTTTCCATCTTCTATGATGTTGTATGGTCCATGGTATAATGGGGATAATTTGTGATTACTCCTCTTCTGAGGTGAGTATTGTTTGTAGGGTTGAAACTTTAGGAACACTCATTCCCCCAACCTCGAACTATTTATTTGTTGTCTTTTTATCTACTTCTTGTTTCATTAGATGCTAGGCTCTTCTAAGATAGAATTTAACGATTAGTAATGATTCTCGGTCTCATAGCTTGATTCACCAATAAAATTTTGGAATCATCAGAGAAATGTGGTTTGTACACTGGGGGTGGATAACCATACTGAATTTCAAAGGGTGTTGAATTGAAGGTTGTGTGATAGGTGGTATTTATACCACCACTCTAGCTGGGTATCCAATCGGACTACTTGTTTGAAAAATCATTGCAAAAAAACAGCAAATAGGTAACGGATATTTTATTTATAACTTATGTTTGCCCGTTAGATTGGGGATGGTAGGTAGTGGAAAAGTTTAAGCTTACCCCTTGTAGTTCGAAGGTTTTTTACCAAAAAAGCACTCAATAATGATGAGTTTATATCACTCACATTTGCTTCGATCATTCAAGTAGTTTAAAACTGCAATTGATGAACATTTATCTTTGGTGTTAAGTAGGGATGCTTAGTAGCAATAAAATGAGAAAACTTGCATGTGAGAACTTGATCGAGTAGAGCAACAGAACAAGAAACATATAAAAATTTAGAATTGTGGCTCTCATATCATGTCAAACTTAGAGAACTTGGAGAACTGAAAATCCCTTGTATTAGAAGAGTGCATTCATATGTATGCAGAAAAGTCCTACCTTAATAAGGGATATAAAGGAGAAGACTTATTTAAATAAGGAAGAACTAGAATCTTCTTCTTTAATTTAGAGTTGACTACCTAAATTGGAAAATACATAAAAATACATTAATTACATCAACAAATCAGTTAATTAAATTAGCAGCGAAATCTTCTGATTAAATTAGTGGCTAAATCTTTTGACAGGTCCAAAGCTTATTGCTTCTTCTCCCTCCAATCCTAGCTAACAAGCAGTTCAGTCAATGGTTTGGCCGTATATTATTTGATATATCCTTTGTAGTAATTGTGAGTCAAGAATCCCCTCAGCTCTTTGAGGCATCATGTTGTGGCCACCTTTTTATAGTTTCTAGCTTCTTAATGTTGGTTGTCACTCTATAATCAGAAATTGTGTGACTCATATAGTTTATCTGTCTTGCTCCAAAAATACATTTGCTTCGCTTCACTAACAACTAATCGTTTTGTTCTATTCGCATGGTTATTTGTACATGCTTAAGATGTTGTTGGAAGGACTTACTATAGATAATGATGTTTTCAAAGAAGACCACGATGAATTTTCTCAAGAAGGGCTTGAAAATGTCATTCATAAGGCTCTAGAAAGTGGATGTACTGTTGGTTAAGCCGAAAGGCACGATCAAGATTTTGTAGTGTCCTTCATAGGTTTTGAAGGCTATCTTTGGAATGTCTTCAACATTTATTCAAATTTGGTGGTATCTCGACCATAATTCATACTTCGAATACTAGCTTGATCAATGGAGTTTGTTGTGTAATTCCTCAATAAGCAGAATCGGGAACTTATCATTGATGTTGTATTTACTTCCAAAACTCTATGTACATTCTCCACGAATTGTCCCTTTTTTAACTAAAACTACTTGTGATATATAGGGGTTGATGTTGATGAACCCTTGTTTTATCAGCTTTTGCACTGATCTTTTAGTGGCATTCTTTTGTTCTCTTGAATACTGGTAAGGTCTAATATTAACTTCCTTTATCCCTTTCTTTCAATAAATCCTATGATCCTATTTTTGATTGGGTGGTAGTTGGTCAAGCTCCTTGTATATGGTTCCAAACTCCCCCAACAATCGCTCAAGTTCTTCAAAGGTGCTTGAGTGGTCCGATTCCAAATTCATGTGTTGCAACTGACACTCAATAGTGTGCATCAGTTGTAGCATATATAGCCACCCACGCTTGAAATTCTTCAAAACCTTGTTGAAATCTCTTCCAGAAATCACCTTAAAACCCTTAAAACTCTTATTTGGGTTCCCCATCATCATAACTAGGTGGCCTTTCATAGTGAGGTTTTTGAAGTTGCATAGAACATCATTCAGGGTTATCAACCACCACACTCCGAGGACCATGTTAGATCATCCTAAGGCAATGAT
Organism: Erythroxylum domingense; assembly: GCA_025594535.1. NCBI lineage: Eukaryota > Viridiplantae > Streptophyta > Magnoliopsida > Malpighiales > Erythroxylaceae > Erythroxylum > Erythroxylum domingense. The sequence goes on along the minus strand of JANQBM010000002.1, from coordinate 16,289,014 downwards.
TAAAGCATTTATAGTGAACTCCATACCTAGTATACTCCAGATGAAGTTCTTGCCACATTGGTGACATTTTACCTTGGGACTTCCTCCCACATGAGTTGAAAAGGAGCTATCTCCTTAATTTTACAATTGCTTTTCTTGATTACCAATACATCTATGAAATTATGAGTATTTTCATCGTCAATCAGGATGTGTATCGATCTCTTTCGGTGAACTCTTATAACCTTCATTTGTTTTAATTTCGTTATTGCTTGAAGTGATATGTTTGGCATTTATTGCTCTTGCATTCTCCTCAGTTATTAGTTCTTCCTCTTTTGTTATTAAACCTTCTTCTTCTACCATGTACAAATGAAACTGTCTTTTCTTTTTGTCAGCACACCAGAAGAGTAACTCCTTAAGTCCCTTCACACATATGTCCTTGCTATTAACAGTTCTCGAGGTTTGGGTATTCTTGGCGTAGTTCATTCTGGTAGTGTTTCCCTAATTTCTAGGGGTAGGAAGGACTCCACCTGCTTGGGTTACCTGGAGGCAGTTGGTCCTTGTACTGCTCCTTTTGATGGCAGTCCATTTCATGAATTACCCAGGTTATGAGGTGATTTATTTTCCCCTTTGAAGTGAACCAAATTAGTGTTAATTGTGACTACTGCCACTTGTTTCCTTGTAAGCACGTTTGCTTGTTGGAGGTTTTGGGGCAATTTAACCATTAACTCACTTCAATTTCAAACCTTTGAAGAAAAACCCCACCAAATAATTCTCAATTAACGATATCTTATTAAAGTAACTATCAAATTGTGCACAATAGTCTTGTACTTTTCCTTCTTGCTTCAATTCCTTTAGATCTCCAATGTGGTCTTCAGATTTGAATTCATCAAACCTCTAGTTGAAAGTAGCCACCAACTCCTCCCAATCCACTGAGTCATGCCTGCTTCTGTTTTTTAAAAGTAATTGGTACAATTCATGAGCTCTCCCTTCTAAATGATAACTGCCATTTTCATCTTGAGATTGTCAGGGATGCGACCCAGTGTGAAACACCGTTCGCTAGAATTTGGGAAGGAGAAGAGGGGAGAGTAAGAGAGGTAATCCAAAGAGCTTCAGAACAAGAGAGAACAGAAAGAAAAACAATTCTATGATTGCCTGGGTAGTTGTTTGTTACACAAAGGCTATAAGAAACAGAAATGGAATGACATAAGCCATGTATAAGTTTGTAAGAAGAGTATTTAATTGAAACAATGTGTTTCTTGTTTCCTTAAGGCTTCTTCTGTGGTGTCATTCTTTGTTTATTTAGTTGGTGTTGTTGATCCCGAGTTTTGTCGTGTTAGTTTCTTGCAACACATTATTTTTCAACTATTATAGTAGTTATTATATTTATACTTATTCCTTCCTTCCTGTTATGTCTACTCAAGTGTCTTGTTTTAGAGCCTTCCTTTCTTTTATGGGAAGACATGAAGACATAATAATTTGAAATCTTTTGTTGAGAATCAGTTGGAGATTTTAATAGGAAAGGGTTTCTGTCAGGTTGCTTGATATTAGGTGTTGTTAAACTTTTCTTTTTTGTAATTGTTAGGCGTGAAGGGCAGTCATGGTTCTTCGATAAGTTAACTGTTGTTAGGACACACTAGAGTTTCTTAAAATTGAATTCTTGTTGTTTCCCATTTCCAAAGTGTTTTTGATAGTCTGAGTTTTGATGCTTTTGGTTCTCAAATTCTGATATGATCGTAATGGATACTTGAAATTTCGTGCTTATACTTTACTTTTGAATCATTGTCAGGTATTATTTGAGATATATGGACCCAAAGAACTCTAAAGAATTAGTTGATAAGAAGAAGGAGATGTAAGTGCAATTTTATTTCTTATGTAAAAGTAACCCTGTTCTGTAGGTGCAAATACATGTTTATTATTCTGTTCAATAATCTTTTAGCTACTTTTGGTAATCTTTTCACCTTCAGTTATTGGAGCCCAGTTGATGTCTACGTGGGTGGTGCTGAGCATGCTGTTCTCCACTTACTTTATGCAAGATTCTGGCATAAGGTTTATGGCCCCCATCTGTTGAATTTGTAGGGAACCTTCATAACTTTGTAATAGCTAACTGAATTTCTATTCTATCTTCTATTCCTCTTCATTAACTTACTATCGGGCTCCTATTATTTTTGGCTCTTATATTGCCTATTCATGTTTTGTGCGTCTCTTGTTAATTGAAATTCCAAAAACTCTTTTGTTTCCCTCTATTTTTGTGATTGAAGGCATAGGTTGTTGGTAATGTTTATGCTAGTCAAACTAACATGAATTTTATAGCTTATTGAGTAAAATGAGGCTGTTTATGCTGCTGTTTCGATGACATACAACTTTCATGGATGTAGAGTTCAGTAGATAATAATACTTAAATTGGCTGTGAGCTGTCTTCATTCAAATAGGTTATTCAATTTTATTTTGTTTCTTTCTGCAAGAAGTAACTTCTGATTGAAATTCTTTTGCAGGTTCTCTATGACATTGGTGTTGTGTCAACCAAAGAGCCATTCAAGCGTGTCATAAACCAGGGAATTATCCTTGGGGAAGTAAGTACGATTTTCCAGTAACAATAAGCAATATTATGAAATTGTAATAACTAGTGTGGCAGGTTCAATACATGGCTTATAAAGACTCGGAAGGAAACTATGTATCTGCTGACTCAGTTAATACATTAGAAGAAATTCATCAAGAAATAATTCCTGAGGAGAAGGTAAGACCTATAAGTATCAGTTTTTTACTACATTTGATGCTGATACATTTGTGCAAGAGGAAGGGAATACATTGTTTCATACTTCTGAGGAGGGCTTTCGTTTCGGTGTTTCAGATAATTGATTCTGACAGTAAACTGTTTATGTAGGTGATGAAATCCGGGGATGGATTTGTACTGAAAACTGATCCTGATATTCTTCTGATTGCTCGAGCTCACAAAATGAGTAAAAGTAGGGGAAATGTTGTCAATCCAGATGATGTTGTTTCTGAGTATGGTGCAGATTCCCTTAGGTTATATGAGATGTTTATGGGACCATTTAGGTATACTTCTTAATCATAAGTCTATACAAGGTGCATGTAGAGGTGCTTGTTTACATGTTGGCTTCCTCCAATTTTGCTTTTAGAGATTCAAAAACTTGGAGTACTAGTGGAATTGAAGGCGTATATCGGTTTTTGGGTAGAACTTGGAGGCTGATTGTTGGTTCACCTTTACCTGATGGTTCTTTCATAGATGGAACAGTGACAATTGATGAGGAACCGACTTCTGAGCAGCTAAAGTCTCTCCATAGATGCATAGCTAAGGTTATTTATTAGTCTATTAGTGCATTCTCTCTGTTTTCACCGTTAGCTTGTCGTTCTCCTGGATTCTTCTTTATGTTTTACTTATTTAGCTGTACGGTGCCAGTGCATTTGGGTTTCCACGATACCTTTTGAAGTGTGGCTGGAAAGCTTGCTTCAACTTCTTGTTAATGCAGGCAGAAGTCAATAATGGCATGTAGCACTCCATAATGAATCTTCTTGCTATTTAATTTTGGATGACAGGTAACTGAGGAAATTGAAGGAACAAGATTCAACACAGGAATATCTGCAATGATGGAATTCATCAATGCAGCATACAAGGTTTTTCGATATAACTATTATTTCTTGGCTTCCAAAGACTGGATACTTGGTGCTTGATTTCATTCCATGCCCAAATAATCTTACCCCTCTCCATATTTCGTATAGTTACTTTTGTTTATCAGCCTTAATTTTCTAGTTGACTTAATGCGCTCTAATGCAATTTTACATGTAAAAGTGGGACAAACTTCCGAGATCAGTTTTTGAAGATTTTGTTTTATTACTGTCACCATATGCACCTCATATTGCCGAGGAACTTTGGTTTCGTTTCGGGAACTCAGCTTCATTGGCTTATGAACCTTTTCCTGAGGTTATGTCTTGTTTCTTTCCTTAAGTTATTCATTGGAATCTTTATTATTTGGTTTCCTCCTCTCTTTTATGTTGTTTTATTCATAATCATTATCGTACTCCTGTTTCTCAACAATCTATGACTTACCAATATTTTCCATGTCTATACATTATGCAATGGAAACTGCCCTACTTCTGTATTATGTGCTAGCCCTTGTGATATAAAATAGATGTTTTATTACTATGGAATCGTTTTATATTCTGGTTCTAAAATCCATATGTTGACTCCTGATTTGCAACTAGAACTTGATAGGTACCTCTTCTAGCTTGTTGAAGTAGAAAACAGAAAGTAGAATGATGACACCGTCTGCATTCCTAAGTTTGTTAAATTTCTACAAACACAAATTCTTATGTTTGTCATTGTATTGCAGGCCAACCCTTTTTTCCTGAAGGACTCCAGCATAGTTCTACCAGTTCAGATCAATGGCAAGACAAGGGGTACCATACAGGTTGAAGAAGGATGTTCAGAGGACGATGCTTTTAGTTTGGCTACACAGGATGAGAAGCTATCCAAGTATCTTGATGGAAAATCTGTCAAGAAAAGAATTTTCGTGCCTGGAAAGATTTTAAACGTAATCTTGGGCCCTCAAAATGTCAAGGCAGGTGTCAGATAATCAATTTTACGGCATACCTGAACTAATGTTGTGGATGCATCTTAAGTGGAAGAATTGTAAAGCCTGTTGAAAATCTTTACTAGTATACTTCTGGCAGCTGAACTTAAAATGAAAGTTGAAAGAAGCATTCAGAAATAGAAGAGCTGAAAGTTTACCATTTCGAGGATGTGTATAAAATTCTTCTTGAGAGAGGCATATACCATATTTTGAGTATACAAAAGAAAATTTTTGTCGATACAAGCACCTGGAGAAATGTTCTTGAGTGCATGTATTTATCTTGAACCTTAAATTGAGTTAACAAAGTTTGTGTTACGAATTTTCTTGTAAACAAGGGTTGAGTACTGTAGTTGCTGCATGATGTGAAGTCTTTCCAAAGATACTTTGCTTGTCCATTCACACCAGCACTGCAACTGTCAAAAGATTTACCAAGCGAATGTAATCAGAACTAGAGTGAAACTTAGTTGCAGGTCCTGGAACATGATTTGAAGCTAAGGGTGACAAAATCGTAATGGTAAATTTCATGATCAGATTGGCTATACATCCAAAGCCTTTTCCTTTAAGAGCAACCTCTCGACTACAAGTCATAACAACTCGTCCCTAGTTCTCATAAAATCGTTCCATGTATCTAGATATACATTATAACTTCCAATCTTTCATTCCCCTGGGTATATTGGCACAGAATCACAGTATACTATGGACGTACAAATGTCACCTGATGTTTGCTTTCATTCGACGGCGCGCCGAGATCCTGACCTTCTTTTGAAGAGAATCCATTTTTTTAATTCGAATTATATGCAAATCTCCGAAAGACACCTCACTTCGCTTATTCCACAGTACCAAGTTGTGAACATATTCTACCAAAACGTAAACGTCTGACTTTTTACAATTTACAGATTACCGACTGTTGTCTTGTCTTCGCTTCACGGAGAGAGCAAGATATCAGAGACATCCACTTTAACGCCTCTTTAATCTGCCACCTCATAAATTTGCTCTCTTTTCCCATATGTGCCTCTCTTTGAACCTGTTCATGCGTCAATGTACTATTCTCCATCTCAGGTTTTCTTGTGCCTTCCATATTTAGATAAAAGCCCAATGAACTAGTGCCTTTGTCGTTTGTTTATCAAAGTTTTGGGATTTGGGTATTGGATTTTGATGAAAAAGATTGCGACTTTTGCAGGAAGAACCATGACCAAGAAAGCTCCAGCACTACCCGTACGACATCTCTTTTGGTTTGGTTGGAAGCTGCTTGTTATTCTCTCTGTCAGTCTCTGTTTGATCGCTCTGCTCAGACTCCATTCTCAATCCAATTTATCGTCTCCAGATTCATCTCGTCTTTCTCGTGTTGCTTTCGAGGGTCTTCCTAAAATCGCCTTTCTTTTTCTCGTTCGCGGTAACCTCCCTCTGGATTTTCTATGGGGCAGCTTTTTCGAGGTACTATTTTTTATAGCTTTGAGTACGAATTTTTCGTCACTTTCTTGAGAAAAAGGAAAAAGAGAATGATGGGAGTTGGTATTGGAACGGAGTGGTTTCCAGAACGCTGACGTGTCGAAATTCTCGATTTATATTCACTCGACGCCTGGGTTTGAGTTCGATGAGTCAACCACAAGGTCGCATTTCTTTTACGGTCGGCAGTTGAAGAATAGTATACAGGTGATTCTCTTATAGCTGCAAGCAAACTTGCAGGTTCTGTCCTCTTTTTTTTTTTTAAGTTCGTGATTAGGTATATGGTCTTTTTTATTTGATTTGCTATGGTTTTTTAATTGCCGCACGGAAGGTTTGATTAAATTTGATTCAACTTCTTACCTTTCCTAAAATCTCTTTGAACGAAATCTTAGGTGACGTGGGGAGAATCGAGTATGATTGAAGCAGAGCGGTTGCTGCTTGCAGCTGCTTTGGAAGATCCTGCTAATCAAAGATTTGTTCTTCTCTCTGACAGGTTGCTTCTCGTTTGCTATGTCATCAATCTATCTCTTTACTTGTTGAGGGGCTTTTCCCTGGATTAGTAAGTGGATTTCGAGTGCCAGAGTAGGTGACGTGGAGCAGTTATTTGGTTTCGAAATTAGGACATCCTCTGCAAGTCAGAATAAATCTTCTTACTCTTTTGGGGGTGGGGGTTTAAATTCTGAATTATTATGGTCATTGGTTATAATTGAATTAAGAGATTTTCTGCGTTGCAGTTGTGTGCCTTTGTACAACTTTAGTTACATATACGACTATCTGATGGCTTCTCCAAGGAGTTTTGTTGACAGGTAGCTTGGAAGCTTAGCTCTACTATTATTTTTGGTGTCTTACCAACAGTTGCAAGAAAATTTGAAGTCTTAAGATTTAGCAGTTGCTTTATCCTGCAGCTTTTTTGATGCAAAAGAAGGTCGCTATAATCCAAAGATGTCACCTATTATACCTAAGAAAAAATGGAGAAAAGGCTCCCAGGTGCTTCTTCACTGATTTTTATACCAATATATCGCACTAAAGAATGGCTAATGGATTATGTTACTTGAACTCTGAGTTGATTATCGATGAGGGTTGTTTAGCCTTATAACTGAAGAAATTTACAGCTTGTGGCCTCACTGATATCAATTTTATAGAAAGCTATTTCTTATGAAATTGGTGCTCATTTTAAACAAGAAATGAACTGCTATCATGATATGAGAATGCTTTACAATCATTCAAAATTGTGATTATTGGATTTCTCTACAATGAGACATTCCAACAAGTTAATTACAGTTAAACAAGTCCTATCAGTTGACACCATAGAATAAAACCTTCAACTGATTTATGCAGATCATTATCTTGTTAGAACATGGTAAAAAGGGATGAGTGAACATTGCAAGACTATAGTAGTGCATCTGATCGCATTTGCTAGAACAATTTCCATGGCACTTTTTTTTTTCTCTTCACAAAACTGGCATTTAGTATTGAAGGTATCAAATGCCAGACTGATAATTTTTAGTTTAGCAGTATTTGTTGAACCTTACAACTTAAAGATGTGATCCTACATTTGTCTGCTTAGGCTCAATTTGATCTTTCTTATTTTTTGTATTAGCAATCAGTCAACTAACATAAAGCTTGATATCAGTGGATCACATTGGTGCGAAGTCACGCAGAAGTAATTGCTGATGATAGAGTTGTATTTCCCATCTTTAATAAACTTTGCAAGGTAAGCTGTTGCATCTGGGGCCTGATACATTATTTTGAGATGAATTTACACATCTTCCTGTTCATTGAAGACAATAGTCTCCTTGTTTCTTTGAATATGGAACAGTATTAACATTTCATTAGCAATCTGAGCATTCATATGATAACATTTCTCTGCAATTTTATCAGAGGATGTTAGACTGTAGATAACTTGCATAATGTGAAATTACTGACCAAATTATCTGCATCTTATGGCAACATTATCTATCTCTGCAGCGGCGCCCACCCCTTGACGTTGGAAAGGGAAAGCTGAATATTGTAAGTTTCACTCAATTACTTACCTGCATAATGAAGATTTAAGTAATCTAAGTGAAGAAAAAACTAATTTCAGATATTCGAAAATTTGATGTTGTTGGCTGATTGTTTATGGGACTACTCTGTTGAACCCTTTCTGTCCCTTTAGTTTTGCTAAGTGATTTCTCATTCTCCCGAAATGTTCTGTTTTGTGGGCCTATTTATTTAAAATCAATAAGACTGTTTAAGTGCTTGTATAACCAAATTAATGAGATGAATGCTACAAAAGGAACATAAAGTTCACATGTTTACAAGCCGTAAATTTTCACAGAAAGGTAATTTGAGATAGGACCTCTAGTCACGACTTCTATATAGTATTTTCTTTATTATTTGTTTTTCTTTGAAGGAACTGATCTATTAATCTAACCATGCATAATTAAATGCAGAAACTTCAGAAGCAGCATAACTGCATCCCTGATGAGCACTATGTTCAAACGTTGCTAACTGTAAGTCCTTTTTAGATTTCTTATTTCTCAAGTTGAACACTTCCCGCAACTCTTTAACTGGTGTTGACCTTTTCTCTTGTTAATGCAGTCCTTAGGAGCTCATTATGTTGTAGTCTTAACTGGGACTTTTCTTTCTCTTGATCGTGTTTATTTTAGATGAGTGGGCTGGAAGGTGAACTGGAAAGAAGAACATTGACTTATACAGAATGGAACATGTCTGCAGCTAAAATGGATAACAAAGGCTGGCACCCTTTCACATTCACCTATTCAGATGCAGGCCCTAAGAAGATCAAACAGATAAAGGTTATTATTTTGGCTCCTTTCTTCTCTTATTACCAAGATGAATGGGTTATATGTGTAATATAACGCTTTCATCTCCATAAGAAGGGAATGTAAAGAATTCATTTTGAACGACCTGGAGAGTTGAGCTGTCTTGCTACTTCACCCTTGCTCTTGTGATTGCTTCGTTTTGTGTACATGAGAAAGTTGATAACGCCCATCATAAATGTTTTTTATTCACATCACTGGACATTGTGATGTTTTTGCAGTTCCTTTACAATTTTCTGTTGATTTCTGGATTTGGTGTCATTTTTTTGAGCTTTCTGGTACTGTTCTGGATTCAGTTCCAAACCTATAAGCTTGGTTCATACTTTTGAATTCGTCTGCTTATTGATTCAACAGGACATCAATCATGTATACTATGAGACCGAGTACAGAACAGAATGGTGTCATACTAATTCAACATCTGTTTGCTGCTTTCTATTTGCGAGGAAGTTCTCTCGAGGAGCTGCCATGCGCCTTTTGAGTGAGGGTGTTGTTGCTCCCTTTGATGCATCTGCATTATTAGCCACACCTACATAACATAATACGCAACACTATCTGATCGAATCCTAGCCATCAACTGATCAATATAATAGCAAGTGAGGGCATTCCTAGGTCAGTTACACAGTTACAATTATACACATATCTTACAGAAATCAGAAGACAAGGGCATAGGGACAAAATGTGGGTG
>JANQBM010000002.1:16211659-16230495 GCA_025594535.1 Erythroxylum domingense | reverse complement strand
CTCACCCAAAATTTGCAATTATTTTTCAGGACTCAGAAGAATACCCCGTTAGGCAACAGGAGTATGCCTATTGCATGCGAGACAGGATTAGAGGTCAGGATCAGTTCGCGTCTGCATTGTTTTTCTTTATTTGTCACTGAATGTATTTTTCGCAAAAATATTGTATTATTTGTAATCGAATATTACAGTTTGTAATAAAGTTGGAAAATTGGAAATTTTTGTATTTTGAAATTTAAAATGGGCCCAAGTGACTAATAAAAGTTTCTGTTGAGTGCATTGTTTTGCATAAAATGGTTGGACCAATTTAGTTATCACTTTCTGTATCTTTATGTTTGTGGTTTTAAAAAAAAATATATCGACTGTTTGATTGTCTAGTGATGTGGTACACTACTCTTGCGGGGTACGGACTCGGGTATCACCATCGATATCGGGTTCGAGTCTAGCGAGAGTGGGGTGTTACAACTTAGCTGGTTAGACTGTTCCCATTTCTTATAAAGGACTTTAGCATATACAAAACTATCATTAATATCCTTAGTTGGTTCCTCTTTCCTTATAATATAATCAATATCCAACCATCTCAAATGAAGGAGAATCCTCTTCTTCTAAATCTTACAATTCTCCCATTTCAACTCAGGAATGTCAAAATTGATACCAATAGTTTAAATTGCTGCATTTATAAATATACATGCTTAGTAAACAAAATTTGAGGCTAACTATTTCAAACATATGTCCACTAATGCTAAACATAGCTATGTAACATAAATCTAACGACATGAAAATTATATGTGGGCTATTTTTTTTAATTCAACAAGATTTATGTAAATTTTATGATAAAATTATTAAAAATATTATTTATTCCTAATTTTTATGGGTAAATTAGGAGAGTTTTAATATTTTATCTTGGCCAGTTATTTTAATATAACAAAAATTCCTGTAGGATAAAGTTTATTATACTAAAACAATGAACTAAAATTAAATGTCTTTAACACATTATGTGATTAGATACATAAACATATGATTTTGTGTAGTAAAAGTTGTTGTGGATAAACCCTAATAACAAGATTAATCACTTAAACATTTTATTCAAATTTTATTCATAATACATGTATAATAAGAAAATAAAGACATAATAATTATGTGAACAGAAAAATACATAATAAGATTTATATAAATTATAAATGTATCATATAAATTCATAAAGCATTTTAATTATGAATTTAAACTTCAAATATTTTATGGGCATCATATATAAAGCTTTTTGAAACGTATGGTGAGCCTCCAAACTGCACTCAGTGGTTCTTTTTAATGGAAAATAATGACCTTTTGGCAAAAGAGTGGGTCTTTTTCAACGTTTAGTCGGGTTGTACAACTTAGTTCTTGACCCGTTAAGTGCTAAACTAAATCTAACTTTTTGAATGAGATAGCACATTAAAAATTAATTTTATAAACATAAGAAAGGATGTTGAAGCCCCTAAAATAATTCTAATTTTCTAAACTTCTTGTAGTAGTCTGGAATCAGGTCAAATTTTTAGAAAACAAAACACTAGTTTCTTAATTTCAAATAATAAAATAAAATGGGGGTTTTGGATTAATTAACTAAAATTAACAAGGAATCAAAATAAATTAACTGAATATAAAAGGAATAAATTCAAGAATATGCAGCTCCGATTCAAGGGAAAATTTTCATCTAATTATAACATTGATCAATGGTCTAAAAAGAATAAATTCCACAATTCTAGTAGTTAGTTTGAAACATATTAGGATAGTCATAACAAGTCTTAAATTTTTCTAAATTAATTGGTTCAAACCTAACATCCAATCAAATCTTACCATCAATTGACTGGGTGTGATAGTATTCCGTATCAAATAAATGATATTAATAAGCTTAGTGAAAAAGACTCAACCCTATATAGGCTTTATCATAAATCATATTATAAATAGACTTAGGCTTTAAGGAAATTATCATTTGTTACTTAACTCTCTCTACAACAGTTGTAAGGTTTTCTCAACTTGTTCTGTAGATACTGTTAGTAGGTAGACACGTGTGTGACTATAATAGTTAAAATGAACTCATTTCAGGAACGGTGTAAAAAAAAAAAAAGATTAAACTACGGAATAAAATACATATTATGATTCATACTTTATTGCATTTTATATATTAATCATATTATATAATTTTAAGTGATTTTAACTTTTGAAAAATTAAAAAAACATTATTATTTTGTTGTGCACATGATTGAATCTTGGCCCAATTTTTCGGACAAAGTCTTGACTTAGGCAAATACCATTAATAGATGAGAAATGCTCAAATGAAGTAAACAATTGTCACAACTATCAAAGGTTTCCAACTTATATACCATTCAACTGGTTCATAAAAATATCACCCATATTTATAGGTGGATTTCTCATGTTTTATGATTTATGTCTCAAATTATGAATTATAGTTTTCAATTTGTCACCATAACATTACCAAGGTATGTGGAATTGTTAGACCATATGAATCGAGAAAAGCTCTTCTAGTGTGACTCCTAAACTAGTGGAAAATTTCACTAGTAAGTCTTAACAGAGTTGCATCATAGGTTTCTAGCCTATATACCATCCAAGTGCTTTATAAAATAGATCATCAATAATTAAACGAGGATTTCTTATGTTTTATGTATAAAATTATGAATTATAGTTTTCAATTTGTCACCATAATATTACCAAGGTACGCGGCATTGTTAAGCCACATGAATCGAGAAAGGTTTTTTTGCTATGACTCCTAGGCTCGTGGAATATTTCACCGATAAGCCTCAAAGAGCTGCATCATGGGTTTCTAGCCTATACACTATCAAAGTGGTTTATAAAACAGATCATTTATAAAAGATCAAACTCATTCCACATGCAGTAAATACTTATGTAATTTATACATCTAGTCATCAATGATTCTAACAATATTCCAAACAACAATACACCAAAACCAAGACCCTCCTTGCATTCACACAAAACCAAACACAAAAACTCAGACTATTAAAGCATAACATAAAAATTGACTAAAAGTTAGATGATTTACCTGGAGGGATGAACAAATGATGATTAACACGAAAACAAGGAAGAGGAACCTATAAGAAATTGGGCATACACTAATGTTATTATAGAGGAAGAGAAAGGTATATTTCAATCAAACTTTTTACAACTTTTGTTTTCTCAATATTAATTGATGCAAGGATAAACCACAAATTCTTTTATTATGTTTAAGTGTGACAAAGATAATTTCTTAAATTTTTATATATAGTTATTTATCACAATATTTAAATTACAGTAGTTTAGTCCTTGCCTTGTTTTGTAAATTTCAAGCATTATAATTTTTATAGAAAGTAATGTTGCAAATAATTGACTAAATTTACTATTATTTGTAATTATAGTATGGTATATACCAATCAATAATGAATACCAATTTGGATAACTTTTTAAAATTATAAACAGTCCCTCAATTTTATAAAATAAAAAATCTCTCAATATACTGTGTTAATGTCTAAATCAAATATCTTAATGTTACTTTTGCATGTTTACGTTCCTCTCTCATAGTCTATTTACAATTTTAACATTTTTCTAAGTGAATGTTTTATCATTTTTAATAAAATAATCAAATTTACTTTAGCTTGGTATACAACATAATGAAATTTTTAATTCAATACATAGATTTAACCATGTTTATTTTCATTAACTAATTCATCAACCAATATAGAATATAATCTAACTTGGTTTAGAAAGTTATAGGTGGTGTTTGGATGCTATAGTAATAACAATACAAATCATCAAAATACAAATATTCTAACTCATGCTAATCCTTATACTACTAAAGATTCCTCTATAATATATTTTATTCATCAGAAGAGAAAATAGTCAAAATATTTGTAGTTCTTAATTAAATAATTACAACATATGAATAAAAATACATTAAACTAAAGAAAAACTAACCTTGTATAACAGATTGAGATCAAAGGTACATAAAAGTCCTTTTTTTGTAGAAATAAATCAAAACCCAAAAAATCACCAATTAGAAAAATTGCATAATACTTCTCTATCTATCTATAACATGCACAACACCGTAAAGTGAACATCTTTTTTACTTTAAATTGAACAACCTAAATGAAGAAATTAAACATCTTTTTAAATAAATTGCATCCTCATACAGTTTACATGTTGCATCCCGATGTCATCCTTAAGCTTAGCACTTTTTTGTTACCTCTTACATTTAATGATGTAATGGAACTTGTGAACGAAATGTATGGTGCAAGAATCCGACTCCAACCTTAATAATAAATAAGCACTTAAGAAAGAAAATTTCCAGAATAAGATTGTAAACGTTTGTTGCCAATCATTGATCTTATTTATTTGTTAAAATAAAAAGGGTATAAGGTCTCTCACAAAAAATCAAACAACCTATAGATTATGTAAAATTCCTTAGTATATATGAGTCATCCTCTTCTTTTCCTTTAATTCTAAGTTGAGTGCATGTGAGCCAATGATAACCTGTTTAGACGTTACAAAAAAGGAGAAAAATGGTTGAAGAAGCTTTTGGCTTTGGAGAAATAGAAAACTAAACTACAGGATGAGAGCTAGACAAGATATTGCAAAAAAAAAAAAAACTCAACCCATAAATTGTAAAAAAACTCTTACCAGAACTTTTATCGAACATGTTATAGGCAGTACTCAAATAGGCTTCTTAATTCATCTAAGCAAAACAACAACCCATTGTGGATGCATTCATCATCTCTTTTGAACATACATCATTATTAGAACCCATATTCCTTATCAACCAAACCACAATATACATGGTTGACAACACAAAACCTAGCAAAATACGAAACCTAAAGAAAATAAAGAAAGTAGAACATAAAAACTCAAGTACGAAAGAGGGATGACTTACCTCGATAGATGATAAACTAGAGATGACGAAGAAGACTAAAAAGCTGGAAGAAGTTGATGACGGAAGCTGGAAGAAGATAGAAATAGAATGAAAACAACAACAACAAAAAAACTGGGGGGCTTCGTTTTCATGTTATATTTAACAATGTTTGAACATTTGACAATGATTTCTAAATTTTTGACAATTGGCAACGATTTTCCATAATCGTCGTCAATGTTGACAGGGTAGCATCTTGCGACAATTTCATGGAATTGTCGCAACATGTTGACCATTGGTGACGAATTAGTAAAAGGTCGCCAAATGATTGTCCTTTGTGCTAATCTTTGGACGATGTTTCGGTAGATGTGTCACTAAAGGAGGTTTTTGACAACAATTTTGTAAATCGTTGCCAATTCTTTCCATGTATATATATTTATATATTTAACAAATTTTTTATATATAATTTCTATAAAATGGTATAGAATTTATAAATAATAAATAGAGTTTTATGACACCACATAAAATTGTCATATCATAAATTTTAAAGGAGAAAAAAATTTTAAATTTTTGTAATATAAATTAATTTTGTGTTTTATAAATTTTTGAAATAACATTATTCTTAGTTAAATTTGTAATGATCCAAATTTTTTTAAATTACTCATAATGGACCAATAAAGAGAAAATCCTATAAAAGTATAAGTTAAACTTAAGAAAGCTTAAGTTCATTTCTCTCTTAAACTCTTTTCCCTCTAGGTTACTATTCACTCCTAACTTTTGACACTCATACCTTCACTGTCTAACCACCATTTTTGATGACCTAAGGCTATATGGAAAGCTCTCGCGACATTCTACAAAACCCCTAAACTTGTTTCTTCCAAGACGAGCCAGATTTAGAGGAATCGCAATTAGAAGTTTCAGTTCATTTAGGTAACTCACCGATCTCCTATCTTTAGTCATTTTTTTGTAAAACTAACACCACCATAGTGTCTAACAGCCCCAAAAATGTAGGAAATGAGAGAAACTTGACACCAATCTACCCATTTTGTTGGTGAACGAAAATGGGTCACCTTTAAGCTTTAAACCTTCGATTATCACAAACCGAGAGGATTTTTGATGCAAGACTAGTGTCATTTGATTCCAGGAGCTAAGCTCGTCATTTTTAGGTAGGTGGTGAAGATCACTGCCACTCCAACGCCGGTGTGTGTACCCCACACTCCGGTGATGGTGGTGATTTTTTGACCAATATAGAAATGGTCAAAATTAAATTTAAAAATTCTTAAATATTATGTAGATCAATTTTTATAAAAGCAAAGTATTGAAATTCTTCATAGTTTGTGAGATAAAAATTTAAAAAAATGCATGAAATTGATTAAATTAAGTTCTTCGTGATTATAATTGAGAATATCTTGATGTAATAAGTATAAATGAGGGTGTATGGGTTAGAAATTGGCATACTTGAATTATGATTGGATTTATTATGAATTTTTGCGATGTAAATCTGGACTCAATTAGGTATGGACATGTAGTTTGAAGGCCTAAATTGAGTCGTGATTATTGGTGGTTATAGAAATGTTATTCATTGCAGGAATGACCCTTCTTTCAAAAGGGGATGTCCATTTTATAGAGTAAATTCTACCAAATTTTCAGTAGACTCCTCATAAAACATGACATCGTTATTTTTTTAAAATAAAAAATAGAGCTCCTTAATATTGAGTCATGGTCTTATTCTCAAGATATCTAAAATTGGTTTAAGTTTTAAATCCTAATGATCATTCCTACTTTTCTTTTTATAGATCAATCAGAAGCAGAACCTCCACTTCGAGACACTAGGTTCGACGCAAAGGAGTGCATTCTACCTGTGAGTTAATATTCATGGTTATGAACATGCATTAGAATTTCATATTCATCATGGAAATCAACATCATTTTCATATGCATGCATAACATTCATACATATGGATTCACATATGTATACATATTTTGGTTGTGCAATGTTGTGCTTATCTTGATATATGATGATGTGGAGGATTGTTGTGGTATGAGTTACCTGGTAGGTGTCACTAGTTTGTGCGCATAGTGAATTAATCGGTCAGGTATAGATTTAGGTTAGCATTGGATCCATTGATTGAGATACAATGTGGATGGGATAGTTCAATCAAGATTGCTTTCAGACGAAAATCATGTCGTAGTGAGGCTGTGGTGGTTCGGTTGAATATGGCTCTCAGGTGACAGTCCACTATATTAGATCAAGTGACCAGTGTGGAACAAGAGAGCCCCTATGGCTACAATCTATAAGTAAGGGGTATGTCATAGAGTTGTTCATTAGTCCTCTACTATTGTTTATGATTATGATGATTATGTGACATGATAATGTTATGGGAAATGCATACATGTATGTTTATAAACAAAATCTTTATGTTATGAAATTGCATTATGGATGTAATACATTATAAATATAAATATATATATGAATCATTTGAAATCCTTAGGAGAGCATAACATAAACATAGTATCAATTCACTCAACGAGGTCTGACTCCCCTCAACTATTTTTCAAGATATTCTTTTCAAATCTCTTTTAACAGGATACTTCGTCCATCTTCTTCGTTTCTGGTGATTCAATGTATGTTTGTTAGTGACCTTTGACTCTAGAGTCACAATAGTTTTGTATATATTGGATTTTCCTTGTATTAACTATCTTAATATTATAGCACATTAAGTATTGTATATTGTTAGAACTATTTGATTACTACCAGCATGAGTTTGATCATTTTGAAATCTCATCTTTACTATAGATATAGGGATTTAATGGCATTTTAAGCTTGCTAAGGGTCTAGTAAACCTTAAGTTTACTGTTCCTTTAGCGACAATTACGATCCAAGGTTGGGTCGTGACCAAATTTATTTTTATACTTACAATCACTGTCATAATGTTAAATTTATTTTTTAAGAATATGATTTAATATTTGATATCATATTTTCCATTTTTACTATATTTTAATTATTTTTAATTATATTTCAATTAATATAATTATATATGGCAGTTAATATAATGTTATATGAATGAATAGATAATAACTGTAATTAGTATAATGATTTATAAATGTATAATAGATAAAATTCTCATTCCTTTTAGGGTTGTCGATATCAACAACATTCAATTTCATTTATGAATAATAAGTAAAAATGTAATTAACCTTAAAATAAGTGAAATAATATTGCATAGAGTTAAATAAGTTGTAAATTTACTAAAACTTTATCCAAAGCATTCTCTAACAAGTTATCTTCCTTCAACTCCTTGGTATACTTTAGACAAGGCAATTCTGTTATGGCAATTATCCCCAACTCACTAGACAATTTTGCTGATTGAATCTTGTTTAGAGGATGACCTTATAAAGTATCAATATGAACTGACAACTTGTTGTTCGTTACAATTCACAACCTTTGGTTATCCCTCTAACTCTTTTTCTGAGGTTGGTATTAGAATCGGACAATAAATAAATAATGATAAGAAAATACACATTAAACATGTAAATATATATTTGAGCATAAGTCTATTTGTAGGTGTTAAATATTAACAAACCTGCAAATCCCTCTGTAACATTTAAGGTAGATGGAGGTTGTTGCTGACTTGTTTCATTAGTGGATAAGGTCGATTATTGTTGTTAGCTAGGAACTAATTGATCTGGTTGTTGTTGTTGTGTAGGAATAATTTTGGTATAACTTAACTTAATCATTAACAATCGGCATTAGCATAACTCAATCATCAACAATCTACATTAGCAACTCAACCATCAATAATTCGTATTAACATAACTCAATTATCAGCAATCGACATTAACATAACTTAATCATCAACAATATGCATTAACAAAACTCAAACATCAACAATATGCATTAACATAAATCAAACATCAACAATTTGCGTTAACATAACTCAATTATCAATAATATGCATTAATATAACTCTATCATCAAAAATCCACATCAACATAACCCAAACATTACAATACGCATTAACATAATTCAAATATCAACAATCTGCATTAACATAACTCAAACATCAATTATACGCATTAACATAAATGTTACCAATATTAAATTTCAAACAATATAAAGAACATTTTTATTACCTTCAATTATCATGATCAAGATATTAAAAATCATCATCATTAATTGCATTATAATTCGACTCTTCATCACTATTATATTAGAATTAGTTTTAAATGAGTTTCATTCCAATTAAATGAGTTTTATGAATATGGATATGGAACGTTTGTGGTGCTCTTCAACGAGGCACATGTTTTATTAGTTATGAAGATGATCTTAATACTTTCTTACGTTAGATGCATCAAATGCTAATATCTATTTACATCCTTTAGGAAATGTCTTTTTACAATTCAATGTAGGAAATATCTATCTTTTCTTAGTTTATTAATTATGTAAATAGTCTTTTACAGAAACTTTTCATTATGAGTATATTTTTGGTTTACAAAACACGTCACAAGGTAATACTCTCTTATGTGTTTATTAAACTCCCAAGAAATTTTTTAACAAGAATGTGTATTATCTACAAAATTTTTAGTTCTAGTCGAGGAAATTACCTTTAAGCTAGTCTGGCAACAACATTTCGATCAACCATAACTATTTAATTACATATATCAAAAAATAAGGTTTCTAAAAGATGGTTTCTATGTCTTTTGTTTGTACGCAAAGTTGACAGTATCACTCATCCTAAAAAGAATATTATATGATATTCATTTATATTTAAAATACTTAAATAAGTGACATTTTAATTTAGATTGACGTTAAATTCCATTTATCTTGAAAATTAATTATTTGCTATAGATATTCATCAATTCCATTTATTAATTAAAATATACTTCACATGTAATATCAAATGGGACTGAAGCTACTAGTCATGTTTCAAGTCTTACTAAATGTATTCCATATAATCAGAAATTTTATAAATTTCATTATAACTTTGTTGCCTACTAAACCGTTAACACAATCACAAAAGATAGTGAAAGGCCTTAGACTAAGAGAACTAAACTATTCTTCTCCTTCTCTAGCACCGGTGTCAAAAACTTGATTCGAGTAACTTTTAATCTTATAAACCCTCAATATTTTGCAAGCGCATAGTTCGTAGCATAGTATTAAAGACGTCGATCCCTTGAAGAAGGAGAGTACTCTAATCCTAAAATCTAAGGCCAGAAAAACTATAAAACTGAAAAAAAAAAGATGCAACAGAAATTAATTACAAGAATTGAGTTCAACCAATCAAATCAGAAATTAAACACAAAAGTATTAACAAGTGAGCAATATGAAATCACAATAAAAATTAACCTAAGGAATTTACTAATTTATGAGAAAAGGGATTTTACTTATCATTAATGTTAACCTAGCCAATTATGTGTTAATGGAGTGTCTGTTTTAGACTATCCTAGGGTTGATTACTCTATCTCGAGTTATAACCATTAAACCCTAAATTATAAAGTCTATTTAGATTATAGAATTAGCAATTTCTCAATTCACAAATTATCTAAAACTCTAATTAGATTTGAAGTACTCTAATAAACTATCAGAATATCACACGAGATCTCTCTCCGCAAAATTACCAATCTGATTTGAGACTATTTCTATTAAATCGCCCAACTCTCATTAATCCGATTTAATCTTTTTTTATTCAGCTCACCCTCTCAGTTTATTACCGAATTATGCAAGAATGCAATCAAATCATAAAATTCATCCAATAAACACAATTGACTAAATTATCATTAAATCAAAATAAAATCCTAAAGGAGAGTTTAGAACATCATCAATAATCCAAATCCTATCGTCATACTATCCATCTCAATTCTATATATAAATAAAATTGAAACAAAAAGGAAATAATGACTTAGAATAGATGACGAAGGGCAACGACATCGGGAAACCTCCTGATCTTGGAAACTCGTCGAGTCAGCTTCGTCTTCCTCTTCCTCTTCCTTCTTCTTTGTTGTCTCTCTTGATATTCTCTCTTTAGGTTTTCAAGTGTGGCTGATGCAAAAAGCTCCTTTGTCCTCTTAATTTTCTTTAAATAGTCTTTTATGTTTTAGGTAACCCTAGGATCTTTCCAAGGTCTAAAAAGTCCCTCGAAACGTGAAGTACGTAAACAACTGTGCGTCTGCCCGATGCACACCACAATCGTGGCCCACATCTAAGCCTTCTGTCAAGATCGTGGATCATTGTTTTAGCCCGAATGTATTCTGAAACTCCTCCATTCTTCGATACTGACCCTAAAACACTAGCAAACACGTCAAAGTACCTCAAAAATATAATATTTAAGCTCAAAAGCTTGTACTAACCCATAAAACACAAATAATTAACAATCTAACACAACTATGACCTAAACACATACTAAATGATCGAGTTAACAACTAAACATATATCAAAATATGCCCTAAAATATGATACAATTTACATTTATCAACATCCCCACACTTAAATGATTGCTTGTTCTCAAGTAAACAAAACAACAAACAACACAAAAATACAAAGCACATAATGCAATAATGAGGCAATAACTTCAACATCACGAAACAAATTTAACTCTAAACATAATCATTTAAGTTGTTCCAAATTGTTAACATGTAAAATCTACATCTACGAACTCTGGACTAAATATACATAATAATCAAAACTTAAATGTGAATTTTATTTACCCCTTTCAATTATACACACACATTAATAATTTTTTGGTCAATCAAACTTTGTAACTAAACCTAAGTACATTTTCATGAAAGGTTAAGCTACTTACAAGTTTGGTAGTTTTTATTATAAAACATTCTTTTTTTTTGTTACTTTTCGTAGACATAGACCTACATGGAGGTAAAAAATTGATGATGAATGTTGATCCGGTTACTCGTCTAAGTCATATTTTTAGTAAGTTGCTTGGTTGGAATGTCATTATAGCCTTTTGATACAAAACCATACATTTATGATGCGTGTCGATCGGGTTACTCGACCACATTATATTCTCAACTGGATACTAGCTCTATTCATAACCCAAAGGCCAGTAGAATAATTATTTATTTAAATTTACAAACACTTTTTATTTTTTTTAATGCCTACCTTATTGCTTTAGCTACTCGTTTTTATGAAAAAATATTAGCAAAGCTACTTAGTCGAAATACCTAAAATTATGAATGAATTTGACAACTTATAGGGTGATAAACCAACACTTAATCCTAATTAATTTGCATATTTTAACCCAGATCACTAATTTTGTGAGCTAATGACTCTTCATAGCCTAATAGATTATGTTCAAAACTAAATCGATTTCGTTCAATCTAAGCCATCAATACATTCACACAATTCACACTATGCAACCTAAACACACTAATTTAACATATGCAAAATTCACACTCAAAGCAAAAACACAAAACCCTCCTCACACTTGAATAGCACATTGTCCTCAATGTAAGAAGGAGACAAACAAAAACATATGGAAGGAAATAACATAAAATAAAATAAAACAAAAATAAAAGACTAAATTTAAAATAAAAGAGTTAAAAATAAAACCTTACGGTGATGGAGGTGATGATGGTGAGGTGTTGAGACCAAATCCATTTGACGTTCAAGATTGTTGTCTTATCTTGGAATTGCTTAAAGAGAGTAAGAGAATTAGTAATCCCAGATCATTTCAAATCATTAAAATTTTATTTAAAATTCAAAACAAATATAGCTAAAACAATAGTTTAAATCTAACTACTGAACGTGCTAATTTATGGTCATTAGCTTGACCTTGTATAATCGAAAACTTAGTCGGGATCAATTATGAACCGCTTGCTTCCACCCTTTTCGTTTAACATCGAATTTTTAGCCTATAAGTAAGCTACAAATTGCAAAATGATTAGAAGGAAAATATTAATAAAATTATGAAAACCAATTGAGCTCAATAATGTCCTTTTCTCAAGCGAACTGTTGATAAAATAGGGACTAACAAAACTCCCTTAATCTTCCATGGAATCTAATAGTTTGCCTGGTAAGAGGGTGAGTTGTTCTCTTCTTGGTTCTTCCTTATTTGTTCTCATCTCCTCTTCTTTTTTAACTTCTTGAACAGAGACTTCCATAGCTTCTTCAGACTTGATGTTCATTGTCAACTATTCTTCGTCCTCTCATTCCTTTAAAGATTTGATCACATCAACTTTTCTAAATGAGGCGCCCTCCTCTGGATTCTTTAATACATCATTCATGATGAATGTCACTTGGTCATCACTAATCTGAATGATGAGGTTCTCTTCATGGACATACCCAAGTTTTTTCGATGTTCAAGCATGGTATACCAAGATTTAAGGAATAATAGGGAGGGTTGTCATTCTTTTCTTCATCCTCTTTCTTCATCTCTTGGTCTTCTATAAGATAAGGTTCAGCTTGATTTTCCACTGGTTTTTCTTGCTCTTCCCCATTTCTAAGTATGATAGCCTCATATTGCTCTCATTGATGTAATTCCATATTGCTCAGAGAGTCTTTCGTACTTCTCTTACAAAATTCACAGGAAAGCTATCTCACTTGAGTCTCCAGATTGTGAATAGAAGAGACATGATTTTTCTTTACTTGACCAAATTTCTCTTCCAGTCTCTTCTAGGTCTCTTCCATGTTTGTTAGCTTATCTATGATTTTGTCCAATTTGGAATCTCATGAACTGGACTCATCTTACTTAAATCCTAATGGGTCTTGATGTCCTATGTGAGTACTTATATTATTAGACCAATAGAAATCTGGGTGGTTTTACCACCCCTAAGAGTACGTGTTCATATAAAGATGATGATTTCCCCACAAAATTGGGGCTCATTGAAATCTACAAGATTCCTTTTCTCCCTATAATATATATCCTCCATGATCGTTCTTTTTATCTCTTCTTAATATCTAATATTATGGATTCTTCATCGCTGCCTTGTGACGTCCAAATCAATGTGTTTTTGACTTTTCACCTAAACTTCCCACACCTTTTTTTCCTTCTTGTGATTGGGTACCACAATCACAAAAGATAATAAAACGTCTTAGAATAAGAGAACTAAACTATTATTTGCCTTCTCCGGCAATGGCACCAAAAACTTGATCGGGGTAAGTTTTAATCTTATAAACCCTCAATTTTTCGCAAGCACAAAGTTCGTAGCGTAGTGTTAAAGGCATCGATCCCACGAGGAAGGAGAGCGATCTAATCCTAAAATCTAAGGCCAAAAAACTATAAAACTGAAAATAAAAGATGCAATAGAAATTAATTTCAAGAATTAAGTTCAACTAATCAAATCAGAAATTAAACACAAAATTATTAACAAGTGAGCAATATGCAATCACAATAGAAATTAACCTAAGGAATTTACCAATTTATAAGAAAGGCGGTTTTACTTATCATTAATGCTAACCTAGCCAATTATGTGTCAATGGAGTGTCGGTTCTAGACTATCCTAGGATTGATTATTCTCTCTCAAGTTATGACTATTAAACCCTAAATTATAAACCCTAGTCAGATTATAGAATTTGCAATCTCTCAATTCACAAATTATCCAAAACCCTAATTAGAGTTGAAGCACTCTAATAAACTATCAAAACATCACATAGGATCTCTCTCTGTACAATTACCAATATGATTTGACACAGTTTCTATTAAATCGCCTAACTCTCATTAATTTGATTTAAAGATTTTTCATTCAGTTCACCCTTTCAGTTTATTACCGAATTATGCAAGAATGCAATCAAATTACGATATTCATCTAATAAGCACAATCTACTAAATTATCATTAAATCAAAATAGAATATCGAAGGAGAGTTTAGAACAACATCAATATTCCAAATCCTATCATCATACTATCCATCTTAATTTTATACATAAATAAATTCAAAACGAAAAGGAAATAATGACTTCGAATAGACGACGAAAGGCAGCGACGTCGAGAAACCTCCTAATCTATGAAGCTCATCGAGTCATCCTCTTCTTCCTCTTTCATAGACGACGAAAGGCAGCGACGTCGAGAAACCTCCTAATCTATGAAGCTCATCGAGTCATCCTCTTCTTCCTCTTTCTCTTCCTCTTCCTTCTTTTTCTTTCTCTCTCTTGAAATTCTCTCTTTGGGTTTTTAAGTATGGTTGATGCAAAAACCTCCTTTGTCCTCTTAATTTTCTTTAAATAGTCTTTTATGTTTTGGGTAACCTTAGGGTCTTTCTAGGGGTCCAAAAGGTCCAAAAAGTCCCTCAAAACGTGAAGTTCATAAGGGACTACTCATCTGCCTAATGCAGGTCATAATTGTGACCCACATTTGAGCCTTCTATCACAATCGTGGACCATTGTTTAGGCCCGAATGTATTCCAAAACTACTCCATTCTTCAATATTGATCCTAAAACACTAGCAAACACGTCAAGGTGCCTTAAAAACAAAATATTTAAGCTCAAAAGCTTATTCTAACCCATAAATCACTTAAAACACAAATAATTGACAAACACAATTCTAATATAAACACATATTAAATGATCGAATTAACGGCTAAACACATATCAAACTATGCCCTAAAATACGATGCAATTTACACTTATCATTAACTCAAGGGAAGTTTGAAATGAGCATGATGGGAGAATTATTATTCTTTCTCAGATTACAAATTAGACAAACACAAAAAGGAATCTTTATTAACTAAGACAAATATAAAAAGGAACTCACCAAGAAATATCATTTTAAGAATGACAAATCGATGGGTACTCCCATGAACACTGGAGCTAAACTAAATAAAGATGAAGAGCACAAAGCTGCAGATGAGACAAAGTATAGAGGAATGATTGGATCGCCACTATATCTTATAAGCTCAAGACCAGACATTATGCTTAGTGTGTGTCATTGTGCACACTTTCAATTAAATTCAAAAGAAAGCCACCTTCAAACAGTCAAAAGAATCTTTTGATATCTCCACAGAACTATGGTTTTTAGACTATGGTATCTAAAAACTGATTCATTTGACATAGTGGGCTATTGTGATGCAGATTATGCAGGTGATAAAGTCGATCGAAAAAGCACAAGTGGTCACTATCAATTTCTTGGAGTATGCCTAGTATCTTGGTTATGCAAAAAGCAAAATTGCATAGCACTTTTGACAACTGAAGCAGATTACATAGCAACTACCAGCTGTTGTGCTCAAATCTTATGAGTGAAGCATCACCTATAAGATTTTTCTCCAAACTTTTCTCATATTCCTATATTATGTGCTAATTCTAGTGCTATAAATCTTTCTAAAATTCTTGTGCATCATTATAGGACTAAGCATATAGAAATCAAATATCATTTTCTTAGAGATCATATTTTAGAAGGAACCATTTATCTTTTGCATGTTAATACTGAGAATCAAGTAGTTGACATTTTCTCTAAGCCACTCTCTGAAGATAGATTTTGTGTGTTAAGAAAAGAGCTTGGTATGTTCAAACTCTCTGATATTATTTCTGCATGAATTTTCTCCACTACTTGTCTTTACATTTCATTTAGCAGGCTCCTTCTATTCTGATTCCTTATAAAGTCTCTCTTAGTTTAATAGGCTCCTTAGAGTCTACAAGGCCCCTCTGAGTTTAGAAGCCTCCTCTTGGGGTTAGTAGGTTTATTATTAGAAGGCTCCTATTCTTTTTAGAAGGGTTCTCTCGGGTTGACATTCTAAGTGACACATATCCTAAAGATAGGGAGTTATGGTGTCATTTCAGCTTTTTAAAAAACACGTATAGCCTGACAAATCTATGTATGCATCTGTCAGAAGATATGCAACCGATTATGCTTCCTCTTTTGGCCTATATGTCTACTCATCCTCTCACAAGATCAATGCTCAGGAATCACTTAGCATACCCTATCTTCTCTATTATTCTCTCTGCACCCTAACTCTCTGTATTTTTATTGCCTTTTGTTTTCTTTCTCAAACTTTACCAAGCTCCTCTATAATGGTAAGAACAAAATCAAAAGGACAAAAGAAATTTTTGGCCTCAACTTCTAGCTATGGCGAAACACCTTGCCTGAACAAACCTTTGCTTCTGATTCCTCGTCTTTATCTCCTATAATAGATTATCTGGACACTACTACTGAGCTTGTCTCTATCTCTTCAAAGCTCCAAACTTTAGAAATACCCAGTCAAGAGACCCCAGAAGATAGGAAAAGGAAGATTAATGCTATGTCATCTCTAGATTATCCTGATTCCTCTTCAGATGACAAAGAAGAAACAATTGAAAAACAATAAGCTTTTGACTCAGAAGAAGAAGAAAAAGAAAAAGGAAAAGAAAAGAGAGAAGAAAAGAAAGAAGAAATTGAAAAAGAAGGAGAGACTTTTAGTAAGGGAGAGTTACTAAAAAAGGTGAGATTCCATATACCTATTCTCTCCCTACCCATTCCTACTCAAAAAACTGCCGCAAATCCTAAACTTGATCCCAAATAGAAGAAAGTGCCTAAAGTGCACTGGGCAATAAATGACGATGGTTCAAATGAAGAACCTTCTCGATTGGAAAGAAGACCACAGACTAGAGGAAATGTTACAAAACAAACTCCACAAAAAGAAACTACTGAGGAAGAAGAAAAAGAAAAGGAAGAATCAAAGAAAAGAAAAAGGGAAGAAATAAGAAAAGGCAAAGAGCCTTTGACCGAAGAAAATCTTGAGGATATCATTACAAGGAATGAGTTATTCCTTGAAGAGGCTTTATGCGAAGAAATCCCTAAAGCCAAAATAATAAAATCAAAGAAACTAACCATTTTTTAGAAGGGAGAGGTTTCAGTACCAGTGAAATTATTCCAGTCAATGGTGGCTAAAGCAAGATACAAGATGCATTACAAGAAGAGAAAGGTGGTAGCTGGATGCATCTTGCCTCCCCATCTATTCGATGATATAAATATACCCATCACTCCCTATTTTCTTGCTGTTGGTTGGGAGAATTTCTTAAGCTTAGACAAAAATGTGTGTGATGAATTGGTCAAATGTTTTTACACACATATGAAAAAGGAAGAAATTAATGGGAAGCTGACAGTCATATCCTGGGTATGCTATTGCGAGATTTTAGTTACAGAGAAAATCTTAGGAAACATTCTGAGTGTAATTCTTGAAGGTAAGATAGACCTTGCTTGTGATAAGTGGGACATTGCTAACATTGACCTGGGGAAGTAGTGAACTTCATTTGTATGAATATTGAAAATGACCATGAAGGGAGACCTTGGTACAAACACTTGGAACTTCTGTCAAAATGCCTTGCATCCATTTCAGCTACTTCCATTTTTCCAAGTATTAGTTCAGTAGATAGGTGTAGTCTCCTAGACACGTATGTGATTTACAATTTGTTAAATGACAATAAGATGAATCTCCCGACAATGATCCTGAAGTTCATGGTAAACAAGGGAAGTCACAAAAACACAACTGGTGGTTTATCTTATGGAATGTTGTTGACTAAGATTTTTGCATATTTTGGAGTGTCGTTTGATAACCTTAATTGGTATGAGCCAACAAAGTTTCATTCTTCCATTCCTTACCAATTTGGTTACAAGATGAAGGACAACGTATGGGTTAAAAAGAAGTCAGAAAGAGTTTCAATCATCTTAAGTCCAATCCCACAAAAGTCAGCCCATGTTCCACTCCAAAGCACGAATGACTTGATCTTGCAAAAACTAAGGGACAATCGCTCTAATCGGGATCAAATTTACTAACAAATTGATAGCCTTTAAAACCAAGTCCTGGATTTGCAAATACTCCTTAGGAAAAATCCTCACTAACTGGTCAATTGATTTTTTCTTATTTTTCTATTTTATTTCACTTTGTAACATCCCCTCACCTATGGGAAGGGAAAAATAGTAATTTGGAACGGGTTATGAGAGATTAAAATTTTATTGTTATGTTCATGCATTCATATATGCACATGAATAGTGAATTTTGCACATGTAAATGATTGTACATGCATTC
>JANQBM010000002.1:16178707-16203337 GCA_025594535.1 Erythroxylum domingense | reverse complement strand
AATAACTATGATTTGGTTAATGTGTGAATAATTATGCGGTGTTAAAGTGTTGCATGAATTGAGTGGACCATCGATGACGGTTACCTCACTGAGTTTACAAACTCACCCAAAATTGCAACATATTTTTTTCAGGACCGAGAGAGTAGACTCCTAGCTCTGGAGGGACTTCTCTGACTATGTAGATCGTGTTGGCGAGAGAGGACATGGCACACAGGTCGGTCAGCTGGGAATTTTGGGATGACCTAGCTAGGTTTTGATGTATTTCTTCCTCTTTCATATAACATCTGTACTAGGATTCTTGTATGTATGTACAGACTGTACAGTCTGATGGTGTATAAACTGTTGATTTTGAGTAATGAAAAGCGGAATAGTTTGGTTTTAAAAATCTTGTGATTTACAATTATTGCTTTAATTATTCAAATTGATATGATGTCATGTGGAGTATTGTCGTGATTGCACGTAACGCTCCTTTATCATAGGACATGCATCGGAATGACCTACGGGCGTCCCGGTGCGTACCCTACGGTAATGGGGTGTTACACACTTCTTCCCCATATTACTTTTGATAATGACAAAGGGGGAGAGTTTATGTGAATATATTTTTTAATTTTTGCATATTTCTACATATATGATGGTATATTTCTCATTGCATATTTCTCAATGCTACCTCAATTATATGTAAGATTGATTCTGCTGTTGAACTTGTGAAAATCTTTAATATATAAATGATAGCTTTCTTTCTTAAAAGACATGCTCTCTCTAAATATCTGAACATATAAAAGTTACAGGTATCTTTCGAAATCATATATTATCTTTTTGAATTTTGCAAAATATATCTATTATTACTTGTCATCATCAAAAGGGGAATTGTTAACTCAAGGTTTATATTTAACGATTTTGATGATAACTATATAATTTTTCAAAATTCAAATTAGATTTATTTCCTTATATAAATAATGGTTTTTTTAAGGAAATAAAATCATAGGAAAATTACTTCCTTTCTTGCAGGAACCTTTATTATGAACTTATCTTATTAGAAATGTTTTATCCAAAGGATCCTACTAATTATGAAGGTCGTATATTAGCCCCGTGATTACTGGAAGATTTTTGGCAAAGATGACATTGAAGTTATTCAGATTTAAATCTATCCAGTTGACTATAGAAGTGAAGCAACGGCTAGTTGAAGAAATTGACTATTCAAAGTAGAGCAACAACACTTGTAAAAAAATGAACATATACAAACTTTCAAAACATTCGAGCAACATCTATATTCTTGAGAGTCATATTATTCTTATTATGCCTTAGAAAGTGAAATCACTCTATCAAGAGAGAAATTGTTATTTGAGAACTTATTTTTGATTTTACATTTTATTATTTTGTAAGCTTTTAGAAGCTTGTTATACACTTCTAACGTAGAAGGTTGGAGAACCTTGAAAAATATGCACTCATGAGCTTGAAGAGACTCATCAAACTACTACTTGGTTTCTATAGTGAAACACTCAAGTTGGATACTTAGGGACTGGACGTAGGCTTAAGTTATAAGCCGAATCAGTATAAATCGACTGCATTCTTCTCTCTCTTCTCTTAACTTTTAAATTTTCACATTAAATTTTGTGTGTGTTTATTTCAGCAAAAGGCTTCTTCACTTTATAACAGGCTTCTTCTAATTTCAACTTGGAAGAGGTTCTTTTCAGTTTTAACAAGCGCCTTTTGTTTTAAATTGTTTTTAATATAACTTTTTGTTTAGTAGGCTTCTGTCATTAGGAATGGCAATTTTGATTCGACCTGGCCCGATTTTTGGCCCGGGTTGGCTGGACCACAGGCGGACCACAAGCCGACCATGGTCCGCCTGGACTGGGTCATGGGTAGACCATGGTCTACCAACGCGGGCCATAGTTCGGCCCGACCGGGCCTTGGCTCAGCGGGCCACAGGTCGATCACCAGCCGGTCTGCCCGTCGGTGAGCCGGGCTACAGGTCGGTCAATCCCAGCCTGCCATGACAGTGGTCGAGCTGGGCCTGGCCGAGGGCGGCCCAGGCCCGACCCATTGCCATGCCTACCTGTCATTTAACAAGCTTTTTATTTCTTAACAGGCTTCTTCCATTTAAATAGGATCTTAATCGCACAACCGGCCCATTGCCATGCCTACCTGTCATTTAACAAGCTTTTTATTTCTTAACAGGCTTCTTCTGTTTAAATAGGATCTTAATCGCACAGCAGGCTTCTACTCTTTTAATTATAGACAAGCTCCTATCATTTCTTTTTGAACTAAAAGTAGCTTGCAAAATTTTTTAAGTCACACACAATTTACCCCCTCTTGCGTGTGTTTGGTTTATTAATATACAATAATGTCAACAAAGGTAATGTGTTCCGATAAATCTATTTATGCGATTTCTTAGCCTTAATCAATTAATCCCTTCCTTTTAATAGCCATATTTTCTATTTTCGCACGTAGCCATTAAAAAGTGACTAACTTTTTGGCATTGAGAAATAATTGCTGCGTTAAAATAGCTTGTGATTCTTTAATTTTGTGATGTACTGAAAATGGTTATTAGGTGTTGTTCTTTAAGTCATGTTCATAACATTAAGCAAAATATTAATTATTGGATATAAGAGCAACCTAACCTATCTACTTCACTTTTATTATGTGATTCTTTTAAATTAACAAGGAATTTGCTACTACTTTTATTGATTGCAACCTTAGAATGTGCTCTAGTTTTATTAATCTTTAAGGGTGAGTGGTAAACTTAAAATGTGCTTGTGTGGCGGATCTTTGCTTCTTCTGTGAATATTTTGTTAAATTGTACACTCTGCTTCTATATAGATTATAGAAGATTACTTGTTTTTCTTTCTATTGACTTTTTAGAATAAAACTGTTAACATAAATTCATTGCAGAATGTTGATGTAATGACTAGTTTCTGATGACGGAAATGAGCTCTGCTAGGAGGAATATGGAAAATTTCTCCCTAATGAAGAACAAATCGATTCACAACAAATCTCCTCATTAAAGACTAATGATCGTTTGCCTTCATTGGACGATCTTCTTCTTCAAGGTTTTTAGTATCATCTAAATGACCTCTCTTTCTTTATTATTTATATCTCATTTTTTGTTAGGAAGCTATTAGACAAGCGTTTGATTGTGTATACTATGTGTTTTGTAAGGCTTCCTCGAATCTTTAAGAGGACATAGATGGAAATAGAGGCGATGGCGATGTCTCACTAGTCCGTATAGGATTAGGGAAATTGATTGTTCTTGAACAGTCATCTATTGCAAAAATTATGTCTATTCATTTTGATGATGATGAAATCATTCAATCAGGTATGATTGTGTTCAAATTTGGGTTCCTTATACCATTTGATTTAGCTTTGATTGTTCTATACTATTTATTCCTTAGGTGAAATGCACGGTATATGTGGTTTATCTAATTCAGTGATTCAAACTGCATCTGGGAAATTATTTACTGTATCTTCTGTTAGTTCAATTAAAGCCAAGGAGTTATTGGAAGAGCAGGTCAATAAACTAACTCCTAAGGGAATATCTTTAACCGTTTCAATTAACACCTTTAAATATGCAAGGAGCTTGTTTAGGAATTCAGATTTAAGGAACTCTTTTACTTTATCTATTGAGTCTCATGTCACTTGAAATTTAGAAAAGTAATTATTTCTTGTCATTATCGAAGGAATAGGTGCGAAACTTTATTCATTATTTTTTGTCTGTAAGAATTGTAAAACTTTTAATTAAAATCTTGTATTACTTACCATATATCATTATGTTATATTGCTCACTATATATCAATATATTAATTGTTTTTCTGTAATAATTATATATCATTATCTTACAAACTTCATGTTAACACTATTTGAAAATTTTGTGACACCTTATAAAATTGTCAAATCATATAATTTAAAATAATAAAAAGTTTAAATCTATATAATATTAATTAATTTTGAATTTATAGTTTCATAAATTGTTGAAATGATATGACATTTTTTTAGTTATATTTATTTTTAAAATTACAATCATTTTCAATAATATTAAATTTGATTCTTCTTAATATAATGTTCAGTCAGAAAATGATTAAGTCAGAGTAAGTGAATTCATAATTATAAATAAGAGAGATATTTTGTTATTTTAGTCATCACCAAAAGTCTGGATTTTAGCAACGATTTAAAAATTCGTCGCCAAAGGATAGCCCTTTGACTACAAAAAAAATAAACTGTCTAAAAAAAGATGAGCATTTTGCAACAATTCTAGAAAAGCATCATCAAAGGCTTATAATTAGCAACGCTTTTGTAAAACATCGTAAAATGGAAGGGCTTTGGTGACGATATTCAACTTTGTTATAGTGAGTTTTAGTATCTTACAACATAATTGCTTTAAAAATTAATCTATTTCACCTAAAGTTATTGACACATCCTTTGACAAACACTCTTGTATTCTAGCAGGAAGAAACCATTATAGAAGCAAATGATAATCATGGCTCTTTAAGTCCAAAACTTTTCTATCATGTACATTGATACAACATGCTATATTAGAGGCATACCTTTCAAGAAATTTAATTGATTTAAGATACTGAAAAAAGTTTGTTTCTCATCTTTTAATATAATGTAACAAGCAGGTGGAATCATGTATGACCCATCATCTCTCCCAAATATTTTCTTATATTCATATATTCTAAGTCTAATCTAACTTTAATTGTGTCTTTTGATTTACCATCAATTCTCATCGAAGTGTGTAAAATATTCTCATAAAGTTTTTTTAATAAGCATGACATGATCAGATAGCAAATTCTTTTAGTAAGGCATATTGAAAAAGATTCTTTTTTTATCTCAATATTTGATATGATTTACATGCATCTCATGCACCTTGATTCCTACTCATAGCTCAAAGTCAACAGCCAACTAAACGACGTCGTTCTAAGCTCAAAATTTTCAATAAATAAGGTTCTAGGCCTAGTCAACCCAAGCCGGGCCCTATTGTTATCTCTAACAAATTCTAATATTTTATATAACCAATATATAAAAGCAAGAATAATTTTTGCATTATCATTAGAGACAACAAAATTAAATTAATTGATAAAATTTGGTTTAATCAAAACTAAGATTAGGGGTAATAATATTTTTATATTCAAATAATTATAAAAATAAGTCAAATAAAATTGAAATTAATAAATTATATTATATTTAGTGACTAAATTAAGACTTAAAAAAATTTTCTAAATTCTAATCCAATTTTTCCCATCACTAATCCGTTGGTCAAAACTTACAGTACATGATCTTGTTTTATTCTATTTTCCATTTCGCTAACACATTTAGTGTGTTAGGAGAGGCCAAAAATTGAGCGGAATAATTGGGAAATGTAGATATTCGCTACCTCTTCGTTATTGTAGGAATAGAGACAGTTGTATCAGTTGCTTCTCGCATATATCTCTATAAATTTGACTTTAATTGTCGAAGAATTTTATGTTAAATTGACTTTTTAGAATAAAACTGATAACATTAATTCATCACATGATGTTGATGTGATGACTAGTTTTGATAGTAGAAATGAATTCCATTGAGAGGAATGTGACAAATTTCTCCCTAATAAAGAACAAATGAATGCAGAACAAATCTCTTCATCAAACACTAATCACCGCATGTCTTTCATGACAGATCTTCTTCAAGATTTTTAGTATCATCTGAAATACCTCTTTTTCTTTATTATCTGTATCTCATTTTCTGTTAGGAAGCAATTATGTAAACATTTGATTGTATATAATATATGTTATGTAAAGCTTCCTCGAATTTTGAAGAGATCATAAATGGAAATGGAGGCGGTGGCGATATCCCAATGGTCTATACAGTATTAGGAAATTTTATTATTTTGGAATAGTCATCGATTACAAAAAATGTCTGATCATTGTGACGATGGAGTCATTTAATTAGGTATATATGTGTTCAAATTTGGGTTCCTTATCTTGTTTGATTTAGCTTTGATTGTTCTATGTTGTTTGCTCATTAGGTGAAATGCATGGTACATGCGGTTCATCTAATACAGTGACCATACTGCATCTGGGAAATTATATATCGTATCTATTGCAAATTTAGTTAAAGCAAAGAAATTGTTAAAAGAGGGTGTCAATATACCAACACTTGAGGGAAGAACTTTGACTGTTTCATTTGATAGCTTCCAACATGCAAAAAGCCTTCTTAGGAATCAAAGTATTGAGAACTTCTTTACTTTTTTTACCGAGTCTAATGTCACTTAAAAAAAGAAAAAATAATTATTTATTTTTCTTGATAATGGAATATTAGACTAAAACTTTATTTATCATTTTATTTATAGGAATCGTTAAACTTCTAATTAAAATCTTATAGTTATTAGTATTAACTAAAGGAAAAGTTGTTTACACAGAAAAATCAAAAAGAAAAAGAAAAAGGTAAGTGAAGGCAGTTTACTTGCCTGACAATTTGTCAGAATAGCCTATTCTCATTGCTGTGAACTCCGCATGTGACTGTTGCTTTAGCTCTCACTTTCTTCCAATACCATATGGCAGCCCCAACTCCAACGGCCCCAGCGCCTGAAACTGCAGTCACAAGCCCTGCATCCAGAAAATAAGATAAGCAAATCCAAAACATATGTCTTGCTAGGTACACATTGGTTTACCTGCAATGACTCCAGCGTGGCCATGCCTGGAAGTCCCACTATCTGTAAAATAACACGCAAGTCCTCAGCATTTTGGACTACTAAAGGTTTATCAATACAAAAGCCTTGATATGATACCAGTGCAGTAAGTGGTGACATTTCTCTGGTTGCATAGACACAAGAAATTCTGTGATTGAGTGTCGAATCCACAAGTTCCGGCCCCTTTTGTCATGTCCTGACACTGAAGGCAATGCGTAGTCACAGGAATATCAAAATTTACTCTAATCCCATACTCAGGAACTTGATCATAAGGAGAATTTCCCCCATTATCTCTCCAGTAGATACTAGTGTAACTTGCACAATACTTGAGCATAAGCCTGAGTGATTCAGTTGCTTTGGGTTGGTAAGTACAACAAGAACTAGCACCTAATGCGGTGGCACATCCCGGCAAGTGCCTACAAAGATAACTAGCACTGTCACAAGTGGAGTCGCAGCGATCAGGGAACCGTTCGCAGAAGATAGGCTTTGGCTCCACAATCACATTCTCCGCGCTGCAATTGAAGAAGAGATAATCATTCTGAGAGGATAGGGTCAAATGCGTGCTTGTGTCCAAGCTAAAAGGTCTTGTTGCACGATAGCTACTTCCATCCTCACATTTCCACATGAATGGATCGGTGACTATGATATGGGGATCGGAGTAGCTTATGCTTTGTACTTGGTATTTCCCCGAAGGGGTTCGAAGCTCAAGAGAACCCAAATCGGTGCAGACGAATATGTGCCTGTAGTAAGGACTGCCACACCCATCATCAATGCCAAAAGGGTAGTTGATTGGGATAGTTCCACATGAGGTTCTACAATGGCTGGCCTGGACGGTTGTGAATCTAAAATCTGGCAAACTGGTTATCAATATGATTAGGAGAACAGAACATAAAAGAGGCTCGTTTCCTGACTTTGGATTGTTGATGAAGAGTTGATCCATTAGAGATGCGATGGAAGTTTTGATGATTAATTCCAAGTGCCTTAACGAATAAATTGGTAGATGGTAGTGCAATGAATTAAAGTGGAGTCTTGATGAAGAATAAAGAATCTGTGTGTGCTTCTTTTTCACTTTTTTTTTTCTTTTGTTTTCTTTCTTTTACATGAACATCGCTTCACTTATGCTTTCGCTTTATGTGTTTTCGAAGGTATACAAAAAAGAACAGTGCAGCAGTCAGCAGGCACACAATGATTTTGTCCCCTGAAAGTAAAAGCTTTAAATCATCTGTTCTAAAGCCCAGAAAAGGAGAAGTCTAAGCCCAATGCTCAACCCAACTTCTGCAGAAGTCTCCCAGTCCAGGCCTATTACATCAAAATCTTATCGAGGCTACTACAACTATTCAGGGTCAAGGGTTTTAATATCCTTGGAGTTTGGTCAATTTCAGTGTCAGTGGCCATTTCTTGTGGGGGACTATGGCCCCATTAAGTTGACTTGGTATTGAAACGGTGGTTGTCAAAGATGTATTATTGCGACTTATCCGATTGGTCACAGCTAAGGGCTGCGACGACTATGCAAGTCCAAGTTGCATAGCTGAGGGTTCGAAGTCCATGATCTAAATTAAATACAACGTTTTGAAAAAGACAATTCGGTCAAACACGAAAAGACCCGACCCATCACATGTCTCGTTCAATGCTCTAAACAGTAGATACCTTTTTTTGGTTCTACTCTTTAACATGGAGAGAAATTTGAAGATTCCCAAAGGCAGCAGCCTGTTACACACAACACAAGTTGGGTATGTGTAGGCACCCGAAGTTTATAAGTTTAATAATTGTGATATATTATAACAAAATTCTGAACCAAACTTAGCAAAGAAAAATTTACAGAATGTGGGGATGGAAATTCATAAAGGGAAGACAAATGAAAATGATGATCAAAATAAAATATGATAACCAACTTCCAGCCAATTTTCAGTTGGATAAGAAACAAAAGGTCTTGACAAATCCAACGACTTTGTACATGTAAAAGGTATCTATTCCATTTGTTTCAAGAATATGCTAAACAAGCTTCTGATTGAAAATTTGCCGCATGCGTCTGAAAAGTCTGGCCGTTCTTTACGATTCTATGTCCAAATTTCAACTTTTCGGCTAATTTTGCGTGCAATGCTGACCAGAAAAAACCCATCTCCTAGTCCATGCTAAGAACTTATGGTACGTAATTTTATTGATTTTCTCCGTCGACGAATCCATAAGATTGCACCTTTAGCTTTAAGGACACAAAGCTTGAGGCTACTCCAATTGGAATATGTCCAAGTTCATAAATTCCCAAGTTTAGATAATACCGCTGCTGTCTGTTGAGGGTTATTGTAATATTACAATCTGTGAACACAAAATATAGGAATAAATAAGCAACATTTAATAGACTCATCACACTAATGAAACTGAGTAACTTTCAAGCCTTATGTGATTAGTATACTTTGGTAATTTACAAAGAAAAGACGAAGATCTATTACACAAGAAAACATCATTTTCCACAGCCTTTCTTCACGGAAAAGGAAACATCATTTTCCATAACCTCTTCCTCTTGGGAAAACAGATAGAAACAAAATCCCATCTGATTTTGCTAAGATCATATAAAGTTTTTAATGCTAAACACATAATATGTAGCTAACTGCATTTTCCATCTTTACATTTTTTATTTGTTATTAAAGTCGAATCATCTTAGTTATATTTCTGCGATGCTTCCTATCATGAAATTTTTTTACTTGTTTACCATAAGCACAATTCATCCGCTCCTAGTTTTATCATATATAGCGTGCCAAGAAAGACTTTACTATTCTAATCAAAGTTAATTTGTTTACATAGATTAAAAACAAAATTTAGTTAAAGATAAACAATTATATGGTGCAAGAAAGACTATTTATTAAAAATTTACATGAAAAATAAATAATGTACAATAGCAAAAGTAAATATAAGAATATATGACAACTAGAACAAATTCAAACGTATGACTAACTAGCTAGTTTAATTCACTTACGAATAAGTATCCATCTTGTTTCAAGCTTTATGAAATAAATTCAAATATTTAAGAGTAGAACTTGCGAGGATCCAATCTTATAAATTCCAAATTAAAAATGAATATTTGTAACTTATATTTAGTTAGTAAATGTTTGTATCGTAACTCATACTTTCTATCCTTAATACTATTTCATGTGTTTTATTTATTTCAACTTTAATTAAGTTAGGATTCTACCTTATCCACCTAATTATTCCAATAAAAAGTATCAAAGCCTAATTTTGGTGTGTATATCTACTTATTCTACATTCTTAATTGTCGCAATAAGTAGATCCTGAATATCAAAAAATAAGTTACGTATTATTCATCATTTGAAAGTACTTAGTACTATTCACGCATATAATTATTATTTATATGAAATAGTGGGAGCTATTTTCCTTATCTCGAACAATATGAAATAGAAACAATAGCAGTCAAATTTAATATAGAGAAGTTCAGTAAAATTAATTGCTTATTATGAAAGTTGAAAATGAAGGATATCCTTACAAAGGATAATTATTTTGTGACCATTAGCAGAAAGCCCATATATTTTGAATGAAATGAAATAAAATGTTATTTTAAATCTTCATGTAGCTTTAAATAATGAAGTTTTGTCAAGCTTAAAGGAGAAGAAAATAATAAAAGAGATATAAGATCATCTCACAAAGTTGTACGAGATCAAGTCATTCCATAATAAAAATTTTCTTAATCCATTTTGTGAATGAACATATTAATAATTTAACTATTACATTCTCTCAATTTACATCATTGGACTATAGAATAAGACCACATGAACATATTGAAATTCTATTTTATAATTTACCCAATTTGTATGATTAACTCATCATCAACTTAACTAATAATTTTCCTATATATTATTATTTAGTTTTTAATGATGTTGTAGTCACAATTATAAAGGAAGGAAGTCGAAGCAAGAATAAAGAAGATAGACAATTTGATTTAAAATAAGTCAAATTCTTAAAGGTAATAAAAGGGAGATTAACAAAACACGTCACAAGTGAGAGCCAAAATTTTGGTAAATCAAATCAAAAATTAAGAAGAATTTAAAATATTATATAATCGTGGTAAGAAAGGTCAGTTGAGAAAGGATTTTTAAGATTTAAATAACAAAAATTTCAATCCTTGAGAAAATTTTGCAACTATTTTAGATGATAACAATGCACTACATTGTGCAACAACAACAATAATTGAAACCAAAAGAGTCATAAAAAGGTCACTACTTGGCGTATGACTCTTTCACTCAGGAGCTACTTTTCATATAACCTTTAGAAGAGAATAGTTCTATCATTATGAGCCTATCTTAAGAGGATTTGTATATAATTATGAGCATTTACATCTAAACGCTATTGGTATTAAAACGATTAAGTTAAAAATATATGATAGTATAATTTACACTCTTCAAGAGGTACCGACATATGGATGGCTTAAAGAATTAATTATCTTTTAAGCCTTTTGGATGTTCTTAAGTATAAACTATAAATATTCAATAAGATTTTAAAGATAATTTGAGGTGCACTTATACTTATCAAGAGAGGATAAGTGAAAACTTTTATAAATTAAAGGAAGAAATATTATTAAAAACAGAAGCATCAATTGCTTTAAGTAATCTAAGTAAAAGATCTTCAATGCTATGGTGTCAAATACTTACATATATATCTATGCAAAGAATAAAGATCCTTATTGAGGAAAAGTTGCTCCTTAGGCTTATGAGGTATCATTACCCCTTTTTTTTAGCAGTACATTATAAGTAAGTAATATTGTATAAACTTTGACACATCAAATTTACTCTTATTTACGGAAAACACTAATTTCATCCCTTATAAGAGTAAAGTACCTTGTGTTTTTCCATTGATTATTATTCCAAAAAAAGTGTTTAATGTATCCTATAAAGAGGAAATCATATATATTCTTAATCTTCAAAGTTATTAAAGCGCTTGTTGAACTTGAGATTTTGGCGAAAAAATCAAGTTTGAGAACAAATAATAGAGGGGAATATAT
Organism: Erythroxylum domingense; assembly: GCA_025594535.1. Lineage (NCBI taxonomy): Eukaryota > Viridiplantae > Streptophyta > Magnoliopsida > Malpighiales > Erythroxylaceae > Erythroxylum > Erythroxylum domingense. The sequence continues at coordinate 16,191,662 of JANQBM010000002.1, read as the reverse complement.
TGGCAATGATTTTGATGTAATATGTAAGTAAGAAGGCATCAAAGACAATTCATTGTTGCATACACTCTTTAACAAATGAAATGATCAAGTGGATGAAAAAAAAACTAATAAACAGGACATGAGTAATGTTGAGATCTCCATGTCTAAATAACACTTTCTAAGTGTAAGCAATTAATACAATCTATTATATGATGAATCAGGATTCATTAGTTACAATTGAGTTAAAGATGGAGATATAGATTAGGAATTTAGTGGCTTTTTTCCATCTCATTATATTTGGAAGTCATAAATATGTGATGTATAAATCTAAATAAACTTATAAAGCTAGATCTAAAATTCAAGAAATGTTTATTCTTAGTATATGTTAACAGAGTGAAAGAATATTGCTTCTAAGATCCAACTATCTATAAGGTTATTGCTTGCAAGGATGTCACATTTCTAAAAGATAAATTACAAATGAAAGAAGAAAATAACAACACTTCACAAATAATTTAGGGACTACAATATATATGGAAAGAAATTTAACAAAAAAGGCTTATTTTGAAGTAGCAATTGATGAAGATATTTGAAAACTAGTTAAATTTAAAGCTTTAGAAGTTCATCGATCAGATCACATGAAAAGATACCAAATTGGAACTCATATCATATACTAGAGAGCAGTATAATATATTGTCTTTTAGCAGATGATAGGTAATCATCAACTCTCTAAAAGCACTAAATAATCTAGATATCTCTCAATATATAGTAGTAATGAATAAGAAAAATTAAATTCTTTATAAAAATAAAACTTTAGAACTTGTACCATTACTAAGAGAGAAATCTTTTAGTGATAAATGTATCTTTAAAGTCAAGCAAGATGGTGCCGTCTAAGTGGAGTGATGCCTTACAATATTGATGGTGAAAGGATATAATTAAAAAGAAGGAATTGATATTAATAAAAGACTCTTCCACATGGTTTGACTTACCTATCATAGTAGTCAATATATGTTTTTATTAATTTACATCTAAAAAATTAGATATAAAAACAAAGTTTCATCGCAGATATCTTAAAAAAAATACATATATATATACACTCGAACCAAAAGTTTTTGAAGAAAAATAAAAAGGGAACTTAATTTGTAAGTTGAAAAAATCTTTGTATGATCTTCAATAAATACTAATGTGTTAGTATAGGAGATTTGATTCTTTCATTATGTGCTTTGGATTCAACAAACTTAATGAATACCTTTATGCATATTAGGTTTGATGATAATGATTTTTTTTCATATTATTGTATATAAACAACATACTAGTTATAGGCTTCAACAAAGGTTGAATTAAATAATTAAAGGCATAATTTCCTTGAGAATTTGAAATAAAGGACTTAGGACTAGCAAAAAAGATTATAGGGATACAAATTTATAAAAATAAAAATAATTTTTTGCATTATAAAAAAAGCTAATTAAAAAAAGTTTTGTGATGCTTTACTATACAAAACTATAAGCCAATATCTACCCATCATCCTATTAATGTTAAGTTGTCCTCTAATTTTAATCCTAGAAATAAAGATGAGAGGATGAAGATGTTTTGAAATTGTATGCATTTGCAGTGAAAATTTAATATTCATCATGATTTGTATAAAACTCAATATTGTAAATACATTAGGAGCAACTATACGGTTAATCATATTATAGATTATAAGAATATTATAAAGATAATCTTGCATTACAATATAGAGGATTAGACTTTACTATTAGAGGATATGTTAATTAAGATTATGTAAGTGATCTTAATAAAAAAAAGTAAATTCGCTACATGTTGTGTGTTCACACTTTTTGTAAGGGTATAACTTGGGTTTTGAAGTTACTGTAACTTGTGACTATTTCAACAATAAAAAAGAAATACGTAACAGCTGCACAAATCAATAAAGAAACGGTATAGTTGAAACTGGTATTAAAAAATCTCGAGTATAAAAAATAAAAGGCTTCTATATTTTATGATAGTTAAAGTGTCTTGCATATAACAAAGAATCTAATATTTCACTCAAAAATCAAGACTTATGAGTTCAGTTGCACGTCATTCATGAAAAAAGTGAAGGAACATTATATATGCAAAAAGTTCATAATAACAATAATCTAGTAGAGTTTTTGATAAAGTAGTCAATATTGACAAGTTTGTTTAAGGTTGATCCTTATATAAACTGATAGACATGTAAGCAATATGGCTCTATCAATGTAGTGTAAAGATTGATTGGTTCTTGATTAAATCTTCAAATGGGAGATTATTAGAAGAATCTTCTAAAGTCCACCTATAAATGATTTTTGTTTAAATACGTTGAAAAACAAAATTTAGTTAAAGACAAACAACTTGCATGGTGTAAGCAAGATTATTGATGAGAAAATTCTAAATGAAGATAAATAATAAAAAATGATAAAAACAAATATATGATAATGTAGTAATTAGGATAAAATAAAATCTACGGCTATAGTTAGTTTGATTCATTATAAATAATGATCCATCTTCTTGTTTCAAGCATGAAGAGACAAACTTAAACATATAAGAGTAAAGCTTGTGAGGATCCAATGAAAATAATTAAATTATAGGAGGTCTTAATATTCTTATATTTTTGTAACAAATACAATTAATTTATTCATGGTCTCTAATAAGATGAAATATATTTGTCATTCATTAATTTGGGTCTTCATTTGTTACTAAACTTAGTTCCGAATGAATCTTATCCTTCTAATTTCAAATCCATTGGTTTAATTTATATATAACCTTCAAATTTATTGAGATTAGTGCCAAAGTTCAAATACCTGTGAATACATCTGTGATTATGGATTTTTCAAAAACTACAACCTCGTCCAAGTTTTCTTTTAGAACCCGCATTTGTGATTACAAGGAGCATTTTGTCATATTCACCGAAATTGCAATCACATACTTTAAAAGTAAGCAAACTAAGTCAAAAGGCGTCAGAAAAAGAAAAAAACATTACCGTGGAACATCAAAAAGATATGAAGGTCACACAATTTTGTTGGTCCAACTTGATTTTCATAGCTTATGATAGTGGAAGACGACTAAGATGAGAAGGAGTTCACTTTTGGATTGAAAGACAATGAATGATGGTCTCCCTCATATAAAAAGAGTAGCCAAAACTTATGGGAGTTTGTCAAAAATGTATGGCCATAATGTGGTCATCCAATTAGTCGGTCATAAAGCGGTTTGAAATCAAGAGAAAGATGTTCAACTTTGAACCACTTAAGACATATAAAAATAGAGTACTTATATAAAGAAAGAAAGAAAGAAAACAAATGGGTTTGAAATTAAGAAACTGTTAAATAAATGTTAATGGATGGCTTTTTTCTTGGGTGTATCTGCACCAGGGGTCTTAGTCCAACTACAATTAAGGGATTCTGAAATCATTCGCTTGACATTAGAATTCAAAACTTGTTCGACAGTCCAGCTAGCACATAATTTAAAGACCAAACCCTAATTAAAATCAAGACATAGAAAACTAAATTAATAAGTATAGGTATATACACGAAGTTTGACTTTCAGAGTTTTATAACCGAATTGTGCATTCTATGTGGCACGTAACAGAATCAATCTACTTAAACAATTTATCAAATCCATAAGGCAACCAATAAATTTAATTACAAAAGCGACTCCATATGCATATATAGGTTCTCGTTCTTTTGTAATTCCTCTCTGAAGGGTTGTTATATATTGGGGATAAGAGCTGAATTTGTTATTGAATTAACCTTGATTTGTTTTGCCTGATGAACATGGCATCCTCGTATTAACCAGCTTACATGTCAAGTTAAAAGAAAGGGTTTAATTAGGAAAATCATGCAGAAGCAAATAAACTTATGAAAAAAAAACAAGAACAGTACATCAAATTTCCTACTGAATTAACCTGATTTTTCATATGCTCTATTATTTTTGTAAAAGCTGATGAGGAAGAGGTAAAGGACAAGCTTCCCAAGCCTAAGGTGCTGACTGCCTGTTTTATCCTTAGAACCACTGCCACAACAGATTTGTGATATATATAAAAATGAGTAAAATGGTGTGAAAGGGATCTATAAGAATAAGCAAGCAGGTTCCGATGACGTTTCCTACATGGCTGGTCTAATCAATTGGCAAAATGAAATTGCATTGGGAAGAAGCTTGCAGTTTCCATTTTGTCAAATAATACAAGCTGTCAAAACCTAACCACTTCAAACCAAACCAAACTTCTTTGGCGGGCAAAGTAAGCCACGTGGGGGTTGAGTGTGTCCAACAGAGTCAACATTAATAATCTCTGTCAACCCTGTCTTTTTCTTCTATGTTGATCTTGGCTTGTTTTTTTTCTCTGGAGTTTGAAAATCTTCGGTTGTTCTCTGGGATGGGGCATTGACAATTTGATTCGCTTTCTTGTCTCCTTCCCATTCCAACCTAAACGCTCTCACTATTATTTCCCTCTAGAACAAAACGGAATCTTTTGAAGGTTTTGAAATTTGGTGGTGAAATTCCATTACTAGTAGGTCACAAAATATCGCACAAGCGTTCAAATGGAACACTGAAATTAAGTGTTCAGCTTAACAAAAATCATACTTGAATTAATGTATTATGCTCAACTTATCAATGTAATCCTTGTGCAACTTATTTTTTAATGTCGTTTCATTTCAACTCTTAACATACATAGTTATATAGAAGAAAATATAGTATAAAGAATCATAAAAAAATTCTGGTATGGTGATAACCGGGTAGAAGTTCAGATCTTGATAAACTATTTGCACCACTTCTTTTAAAAGTAAACTCTGCATCCATCGTGCTTTAAATCATAATGATGTGAGCTGAGACCGTAATTAACTTCGGCCTTTTCTCGCCCAACCTTAATTGGGTAAGGAGTCGCCTCGCTACACAAATGGGAGGTTTTAGTGTTATCTTTTGGCTGTGAGAGACAATGCAGCGAAACACCGTCTCGAATTTAGTATTAAATTGAGTTTTGATATGATATTATATCGGTACTGATTTATAAAATAGCCTTTAAATTTTTTAAAAAATTATAAAATAGTCTATTGTTATATTATATAGTTGTATTATATATTTTTAACTCTGTCTCCAAAAATTATAATAATAATTAATAATTACAATTAATATGAAATAACAATAATTTTCAGATATTTCATATATAAATAATAACTGTAATTTTTATGAAAAAAGACAATCATCATTATACAAATATAAAATTAAAAACAATTCAAACCATATAAATATTACAATTTCAATTTTTATTATATAATAAATAATAATTACATCAAAACATCTAATAAAAAAATATCCTTAGCTCTTAAATTATTACAATTTATAATAACAGCTCGTGATAAGGGAACAATTAAGTAGAATTACAACATGAAATAAAAACAAATATTATTTAATTTATTATCAATTAAATATATTATATATTTAATTAATTATTACTAAAATTATAAATATTATAATTTAATTTATGAAATTAATTTAATAATTATTAATAAATATAATTAAATTTAAAAATATTTTAAAATATATTAATTTCAAATAAAATTTTATTTAATAATTAAAAATATATATAATAAATAATAATTTTTAAATTATTTATTTCTGAAAATAAAATATTTTTATTAATACTTTATTAATAAATATTATATAAAAGATTAAAATAAATTTAAAGAAAATAATTTATTTTTAAGTTTAATTTAATGTGTTATGATTATTAGTAATAAAAATATTTATTTTATTTTAAAATTTAAAACTAAAAAATGATAATAAAAGTTTAACTAAATAATTAATTATAAAAACTTTGAAAAAAAGAAGAGGGAGGGAGGGAGGAAGGAAGAGAGGCCGGAGAGTTTTTTTTTTAAATGAAAATTTTGCAAAAAAATTTCTATATTTTTTAAAATTTTCGACATACTGGTCGGTGCTAGACGAAATAAAACAGTACTGACCAATATTTACACCCGATATCAAAAATATCGGTACTATTTTATTTTTCGACCAGTACAGAATGGTATCCACTTCCGTGGTGAGAGAATATCTTCTCTTGGCGATATATGTAACATCTTATTTCTATTAATTCAATTATATATTTCACAAAAAAAATAAATCATAATGATGTATTCAATAGGGATTTTACATATACATCCCTCAAAAAATTTCTCATGTAAAAGCAACTTATTTTTATATTATATGGTAGCATATATAGAAGATCTAGACTTACGTTTAACTGAGGAGAAAATAACAGTACATGTTCGATAAGATGAATAATAGGCATAGATTCATTGGAAAGCCAAGGGAGGGTAAGGGGACAGTTGAAAGAACGTGGTGTGTCGTTGATATTAGAGAATGCGCGTTAAAGATCACAACGAGGGAAGCATTACCTGCAGCCATTGACTGCAACTACATATATGTATATGCGAAGACTACCTTTAAGTATGCCAATTGCACATAAATATACATACGCAGGCCCTGGAAGAAGTAGTTGTCTAACCCTCATTGATAACGTTATCTGATAGAACTCGATTTAAAGTTTATAAATTAAAATTTTAATTTATAAATTTGATTCTAATGACTTGACCTATTGCCTCGTCTGATAAGAGAATCGGACTGACCGTTGTTCGTAAGTGTCAATTATGCTGTCTTATAGTACCTTACAAGCTAGGCAGCTTAATTTCGCGAATTGGAGTGGTGCCCACATACTCACGCACGTGTGTGTCTCTGCATTCAGATCTTCCTTACCGTATTCTTTGGGAGGGCCATTTTCCACCAAAATATTGTGAAAATAAAGAACGTTGTACAAGAAAATGACGATTAAAAATATTTTTTCCCATCATCATTGAAATTAAGGAGTTAAAATATGGACTTTTGAGCCTTATAATTTACAGAAATAAGTACCAATGTGATGGGGACATTTGTCGTCCTTAACTTTTTTTCTTCTTTGTTACAATTATCTTTGGTTTGAATAGAGGAAATCTTGGGGCTTCAACTTGAAGCATTCTTGACCATTTTACGTCACAAGCCAAGTCGGTGGTTTTACGATGTAATCACTTCATGCACGTAACGCGGGTGCATGCACTTTCCGTTTTTCAATTACGGAACCCAACTTTCTAGTTTTATTTACACAAGTCGTCCTCTTATCAATAATAGTGTTCATATTTGGATTTTGATAATTTCATTGTGGAAACAAATATATTTAAATCAATTATATCCAGAAAGAACGTTGAAAACAAGCTGTTTAACCTATATGACCATGACCCAACTTCCAACTACCATATTGGATTTAAAGTAAGTAAAAAAAGTTTTAGGTGCAAAGATTGCAAATAATGCTTTTATTACAACTTCTCATAATTGTTTTAATTGAGAAATTATTTATTTCCTGGTCTTATGTTATAACTATAAACTATCGTAATTTACAACCAATATTTCAGAAAGTGTGTTGGTGAAATTTTAATATATTTTAGGAATGTATTAGTTCATCTCTTCTTTTTTTTTTTATAAACTTATTCATCCCCAAATCGGCATCTGAATCAAGACCAAAGGAACTAAGGCTGAAATTTTCTTTTACTAAGATGAATCTTATAAATCTTTTTCGATTTTAATGTGAAAAACTTTAAATTAATCTTTAGTTCACAAAGTTCCACGCATAGTCTGAATGTCGAAAGCAGTTTAACGCAAAATCTCTAATCTTGTCATATTATTGTGGGCGCCGTCTGTTTGAATAGGAGGATACATAACTAGCAAGTTCATGACCAAGACAAATTAAGAAAATAATTTACACTTATTTTCTCGTCTGGATTCCAATGCCTCTCCAACTAGAGAAGAAAAAGATGTTACATTTAATCTAGATGCATGTTACTGACATGCCCCATATGATGCTTATGACCAATCACAAGTTCACAACCAAAAGCAAAGTATGTGACGTCAACAAAACCAATTGATCAATGCTCGTGTAGCCGACACCAGGACTTTCTCCCTTTCCAATTAAGGAGGTATTTCAAAGGCACGATGTTGGAGTTTCTTTGCAATCAATACCCTTTTGCCTCTCCTCTCTGGCTGGCTGGCTTGCTAGTCAAGGTAAATAAAGGAAGCTGCCAAACCACAGTGTCCTCTTCTTCTTCTTTAAATTTCCTTTTCCTTAGTAATTAAGTCTTGGACATTTGATTACGAAAGGGGACTGATAAATGAGTTACTATATATAATCTTTGCCCGTGCAATGTTAATTTTTTTATCTTGTAATTCATTATGTAATACTAATCAAGTAGCCGTAACTCGACCTAGCATTTTATGCCACGTTATTAAAGTCAAATTCACATGTGTAATTGCCAACCTAGCCATTTTGGATCATGTTGGACACGTGTCTCCATCTAAGGTTTTGGTGGGCAACAAAGTAAAATAGCGTGCAGAACGCCCACACAACCAATAAACAAATATTTAAACTGTAGACAAATTTAGGAGTTTTTATTTATGTTTTTGATTTTCTGTTTTTATTATTAAAAATATTTTTATTCTAGTTTTTATTTTTAACTTCTTCCATTTTCATGAAAACTACAAAAATTATTTTTTATTTTTCCTGTTTTTATAATTTAATTCACTATCAACTAAATATATATTTATCTAATTATTTAATATATTGATTAATATTAAAATTGTGAAAATTTTAATTTAATATATATTATTTTCAATTATAAATAATTTAAATTTATTTAATTTTTGTAATTAAATTAACTTAATTAAATAATTACTAATAGATATAATTAAAATTAAGACATGTTCCTTCAAAATATATAAATTTCAAATAAAATCTTGATTTAATAATTAAAATAAATATTAATTTATAGATAAATAAAAATTTATAAATTATTTTATTTGAATAAAATAAAATAACTTTTATTGATAATTTAGTAATAGATATTATATAATAGTTTAAAATAATTTATCTTTAAGTTTTATCTAATATGTAATTATTATCAACAATAAAAATATAACTACATTGGCATTAATAATCAATCAAAATTTTGTTTCTATTTGAAAGAAGAATATAAAATAAAAATAAAAGCTGAAATTCACAACAAAAAAATAAAAATACAACCAAACAAATTCTAGTTTTTTTTTTTCAAATTGTCACAGACAAATAAGAAAAGAGACGATCAATGTGATTCTTGCCGATGATAAACACTGACAATGTGATGAACAATAAGGAATGTAAGCAGTATTATACTATTTAGTCTTTATGTAGCTTTCTTAGTTTAAAATATCATCTGTAACACCTGTTTTGGCATGTAATGGGAATTACCCTACAACGATCATGTAATACAACGTAATCCACACTCCATCAAAAGTTTTAAGCTCTATCATCCATTAATAAATAAGAACATCAAATAATTATTCTAAATTCAACCGACGTTTCATTAGTAATAGTATTGATTCAATACGAGACTGGGAACAAATTGAATATGAATCAAAGTTTGAGACTCATTCGTAAATAGGGACTTTGACGTCCTCCTGGGACTGTAGTTAGCCCGCAGGTAATATTTACACTAATCAGCATCATAACTAATAAGACAAAACAAGAAAAAGAAAACGGTCAAGCGAGGGAAGTGGGTCCGAAGGCAGAAAAGAAGTCAGATCCGGAACGCGGTGATGCCCTTTTACTACTTAATGAGGGGCCCCGCGTCTTAGACCAGCAGAGCCGGGCCGTCAAATTCGTTGAATTGGAAATCATTTTTCTCTATTCCTCACGTGGAACGCGCCGTACAATTCGGGGCGGTGGGGTGATTCATCTCTCTCTCTCTCTCATGCTTTTCCCGTTGTATTTTATTTTCCTTTTAATTTAAATGAATGGGTCAAATTTCTTTCTTGACGAAATGTGCACGAAACCTCCTATTTGCCCCTTTCTTTCCTTTTTAAAAATTTTTCCAATCATCAACGCAAATATTCTAACTAAGGCAATTGAGTTCAAAATAAGCATAGAATTATAAATAAGAATGTTTAAAGTTAATGATCCCTAGTAAATGGTAATGTTTAAAGTTAATGATCCCTAGTAAATGGTAGCGGGTCATACTCATACACAATGTTTTGTCGCTCAAGTAAGTCTACGTGAGAAGAGTAGGACCCAGTGCCAGAATAGTACTGACGCACCATCTGACGTAATAAAATGAAATGTGAGAGAAGAAAGATTAGATTAGCACATCCGTAAAATTCTGAGGAACAGAAATTAAAATCTAGGAAAAGTCTAAATGGTCTTCCGTCCAACCCCTTTTTATAGCCGACCCTATTGCACCGGTGAAAGACTTCACAGACTTCTTCCCACATACACCAACTATAAGCTCTCTCTCTCTCTCTCTCTCTTCAGCTTTTATAGTCCCTGATTTACTTTGGCGCCTGCATCTGTATCTTTTCAAGTCATCGCACTCTTCCTCCCATCAATTTATGGACAAAGGATGGGGTCTTACCCTTAACTCAGATCCTCTCACTTTCTTCCCCAGAACCAAGAATCCTCCTCCTCCTCCTCCTCCTCCTTCTGCTCCAACAGCCTCTGTGAGCTCCTTTTCCACGAGCAAGAAAAGCTTTGACATGGGTAGTAGTGGTGACTCCATTGGTATATTTCAGTTCCCGGCGAACCTTACTGGCAGGGAAAATCACGGCGGCTCTAGTCCTTCACAGCGTGACCACAACCGGGTTGCTGCTGGGGAGGTCGACTTCTTCTCCCAGAAGAAAAGGGATTCTTTCGATGAAGATAATAGTGATTCTAAAACCGCAAGTTTTGTCAGTGTCAAGAAGGAGCACAATCATTCTCAGGGTGAAGCCGCTGCTCCTCCTCCAATGTCCAGTCTTGATGTAAATGTAAGAATAATCGCGAACTTTTGTCTTTTTCTGTATTTTTAATTAGATAGCTACTTATTATATAGAATTATTCATTTCTTTTGTTTCTGAATTAGACTGGGTTGCACCTTCTTACTGCTAACACTGGAAGTGATCAATCAACGGTGGATGACGGAGTATCGTCAGATGTCGATGATAAGCGATCCAAGAATGAGGTAAGACGATTGAAGAACACAACACCGAAAGGTTATCAATTTCTTGCAACTTTTGCGTGCATGCGTACGAACAAAGTTGGGATTTTTAGACTTAAAGGATTTTAGTTGTTGCAGCTGGCAAAGTTGCAAGTGGAGCTTCAAAGGATGAACACAGAAAATCAAAGGCTTAGAGACATGCTCAGCCAAGTTAGCAAGAATTATGGTGCGTTGCAAATGCATCTTGTGACATTAATGCAACAACAACAGCAGAAGCAGCTTAGCCATGGGGCAGAACACCCCCAAGGGAACGAGGTACTTATTGTCTATACGCATTTAACAATTAGCCACAAGAATTTCAATAAGGAAATATTGTCAATGGTTCAATTAATTAACTGTGCTAGTTCTTATCGGTGTTGCTTTCAGCTTGTTGAACTGAAGTCTGACGACAACAAACTCGAGGTAGTACCAAGACAATTCATGGATCTAGGCCCTTCCGCCGAAGCTGACGACATATCTAACTCATCATCTGACGAGAGGACACGCTCAGGATCACCTCTAAAACACGGAAGGCTCGACAAGGGTCAATATGATCAAGAGAACTCTAGTCTCCGCGATGGAAAAATGGTTGGTAGAGAAAGAGACCAGAGCCCAGATGAATCTGAGTCACAAGGATGGAATCCTAGCAAACTCCAGAAATTGAATTCTGGTAACAAGGGTGTTGATCAATCCACTGAAGCCACCATGAGAAGAGCCCGTGTCTCAGTTCGAGCACGATCTGAAGCTCCTATGGTACGTATGCAACAATTAGCTTTGCTCAAAACTGCTAATTTTAAATTTCGGTTACGAAGATTGATAGTTTGTTCTTAAACGAACATAGATAACGGATGGGTGCCAGTGGAGAAAGTATGGACAAAAGATGGCCAAAGGAAATCCATGTCCTAGAGCTTATTATCGGTGTACAATGGCAGTTGGTTGTCCAGTTCGCAAACAAGTAAGTTAAACCTTGTGTAGTTAAACCTCTCAGTTTCACTTAAAATTAAGGACAAAACTAATTTAACTCAATCTGGTGAATTACAGGTCCAACGTTGCGCAGATGATCGGTCAATCTTGATAACAACTTACGAAGGGAACCACAACCACCCTCTACCTCCTGCTGCGATGGCAATGGCCTCAACAACAACAGCGGCTGCAAGTATGTTGCTTTCAGGATCAATGTCGAGTGCAGATGGCCTAATGAACCCAAATTTACTGGCAAGAGCAATCCTCCCTTGCTCGTCAAGTATGGCAACAATCTCAGCTTCAGCTCCATTCCCAACTGTAACATTGGACCTCACACACAATCCAAACCCTTTACAATATCAACGACCTCCTACTCAATTTCAAGTCCCTTTCGCTGCCCAAACACAAAACACTGGTGCCATTTCAACTCCACAATTGCCGCAGGTTCTCGGGCAAGCACTGTATAACCAGTCAAAGTTCTCCGGCCTTCAGTTGTCTCAAGATGTAGGGTCTTCACAATCAGCCCAGCAGGCACCACCCCCACCGCCAGTACAGCAGCCTTCCCTAGTTGACACAGTCAATGCTGCCACGGCTGTCATCACGGCGGATCCCAACTTCACTGCTGCTCTAGCCGCCGCCATCACCTCAATAATCAGTGGCGCTAATGGCACCACCGCCCCCACCAATCACAATAGCAATAGCAATGGAAACAACACGAGCAACAGAAGTTAGAAATGGGTTTCTTTTGTTCTTTCTGGATAGTTTCTCACTTTATCGGGATTCGTTCTTTTTTCTTCTTTAATCTTTTAACACTTCATTAGTTACCCTTTTTCTTCTTTTCCTTGGGGGGATGAAAATGACGTCACATGTCCATACACCCTTTCGTTGTTCTTGTTGAGAAAGGATTGGGTTAGAACACGAAAGGTCTCATTAATTCTTTT
>JANQBM010000002.1:16160146-16175682 GCA_025594535.1 Erythroxylum domingense | reverse complement strand
AAAGGTCTGTCAGCTGGCACTTGAGGAGTTGTTTTTGTTTTTAAGTAGTTTACTTATGTCTTGTAGAACTTTTGTTACAAAGGTTTGTAAGCTACTATGTATTAATGCAATGATAAGTTGAGGTTTTTAATTATTATGTTTTTGTGTCTTTTACATATATAGTTGATGCCATGATTGAGTTGGATATATTGCCATGTTATAAGTGAAGGTGTGACAGTTAACAAGCCATTATTATAGATTATATACTGGAATGTCCTCAGGGTGTTCTGGTATGTAATTTATGGTAGTGGGGTGCTACACCTATCCTCCATACTAGCCATGTCACATAAGCTAAAGTTAGAAGAATTGGGCTACGACATACCTTAAGTGAATTAGCATCTGCTCGCTCATGCTCTACAAATAGAATGCATCCAAATTCCCCATGACTCCAAAATTATCACCTCGCTTACTCATCGTATGATTCAAGATCCATTATAGGTATCTGAGCAGGGAGTTAGAGTGTTGATGCTTTGGATTTACTGGGTTATATTCATCCCTTGTGCTAATAGTACGCCAAAAGTGTCGAGGGGACAACCTATATGGGATGTTTATTAATAATGTGATGTAATTCGGTATCCCCAAAAACTTCTAATCGTAAAATCCCATGATGATAGAGAATTCTAAGTTACTCATCTAGACCATCTCCCCTAACACCTAGAACTGGATCGTGCTTAGCCAGTCTCAATCGTGTTAGCCTATCTCAATAAAGAACATAGAAGGAACCTTGAGTGTAAGCTCTTAGTACAAGGGCTCCATGATCTCGAAGAAGCAAGACTATGCTTATGTTGATCACGTGAATTATATGTGAGAAATCCTATACTACAAGAAAAATAAGTTTTTGGACACAAAAGTTACCTACGGAAAATAAAAATTTTCCATTGGGAAACAAATGTTGCGACAAAAATTATAGATGGAAAGAAACGCAGAGAAATAGTCGTTGGTAAATTTAGTGACAGAAGTTTGTGTATCTGTCGGTACTTTTAATGACAAATTTTTGGATATCCGTTAGTAAGTTAAAGAAAAATTACCTATGGATTTATAATATTTTAACGCTACTTTGTGGATGGAATCTTAAAATTCCTTCGATGAATTTGTCGATGGTAAATTGTAGGTCCGTCGTTAAAGTTACCAATGGATATATAATAACTCGTCACTAAAGTTACCGATAGAAACATGAAACATCGCTAAATTTTTACCGATGGAATGATATATTTTGTCAGTAATTTACGAAAGGATTTAATTATCCCGTCATTAATTAGCAATGAAATATTGCCGTCCTGTCAGGAATTTTAACTTTGATAAATTTCTACCCCCATTTCTCACTTCCTACCCGAGTTTTTTGTTCATAATCATATGATTTTTTGTATATTTAATTTTTGTAAATAATATAACATGATTTATAAATATAAAGTAAACATTATCCTGATTGTTAATATAATAAAAAAATTAAAATGTACACGAATAAGTATCTTGAAAATAACTGTAAATTAAGAATTTATACAAAAACTTAAGAGTAGCAAAACATCAAATACATTCACTTATCCTTCTAAACTATGCAGGTGGTGAAGGCAGATGCTCTAACTACTGTGATGAGGTCTTGTCCCTCCCCTTCAACTGATCCATCTCATTTTACAGTTAGTCTATGTATTCGATCGACTATTGCAACTGAGTTGCCAACCTCTTTACTGTGCTCTCAAAATGAATGACTCTTTCATTTGATATAAACCGCCTATTAAATGTAGCTGTAATGGAGGTTGAGGATTGCGAATAACATATGTTTGCAAATGAACCTAAGTTGAAAATCCTTACACGACGGTCCCTACCACCCACTGCATCAAGATGTCTTACTCTCATCAACATTTTCAGAGTTCTGAGATTATCGTTCAATGCTTTCTTGTATTTGGTCATATCATTACAGTTCTTTATGTTAATAAGTGATACTTTTTAAAAATTAATATTAAAGTATAGATTTTACATATATAAAGTTGTCTGCATCAAGTGTTGACAAAGGTCACACCATCATATTTCTTAATGTGAGTGTGCAAATAGAGCTGGCATGGTGTAGACTTCTTGTCTATAGACTTTTCCTGCATCAGAATAAATTGTTATAAGTGAACTACAGTTTACAAAAATTTTGGTAGAATTTCCTTTATTTTTATTATATTTACCCATGTTAGACAAAAAAATTTCACTCAACAACTCATCCATTAATGGCACTAGACATTTTTCAAATTATTATTCTCTATAATGCACATATATATTTTCATTTTAAATTTCATATGTCAAATTACATTGAAACCAAATTTCATACATCAAAGTACAAAAATCAGAATATGTATAAAGTTTTAATACTTACAAGTTAAAGAGTATGCTTCTGGTGGGTCAAAGAGCCTCCAGTGTCTACGGGTAGACTCTCTCCATCTGGTCCTCAATGTTTTTTAGCATAATTGTGATCTGAAATGGATATTGCCTCAGGTGATATCTAATACTACTGCCAACAACTCCATATTTCTTTAGATATGTATGGTGGTCGTACACCATTCTTGTGTATCGAAGTAAGAAAGTCTCTCTAATATGTGCAAGCTCGCCTCTCTATACATATAAATTACAACATCAAATTTTGGATCCTAAAAAAATTCTTTCTGAAAAAAAGAAAAACATACTATAAGTACTTATAAACAACAATATTTATCTAATTCATGTATAAAATTAGATAAAATAAAAAAGATTAAAGAATATATTTTGTGTACCTCAAACTCCTAATAATAAAAATCCTTTTTCGTCTGAAAGACATCCTTCCATATATAACCTTCAAGATCTATCCTCTCCTTGAACTTGGATGAGATATTTCTTGAGCATGTTTTAGACGAAACTAACCTAATATATATGTTATTTTAGATCATTTTCAAATTAAAACCTATAAGTTTGGTATAAACCTATGATGTTATGAAGCATTATAAAATTTTTAGAATTTTACTTACAAATTGTTGACAATTTTGATGTACGTTCTTCCATCAATTCCTGTAGGCTGGAGGTTGCCTTCTTCATCTGCAACGTTTACCCCTAATGTCTCGTTCAGTATAAGGGTGGTGGATGGAGTAGCCAAGCTGGTGGATGGTATAGTAGCAGGTACAGAAGGTGATGCCTTATTTGGAGTACAGTAGCTGGACAAACAACAGGTAATTCTGTAGCATCTATAGAATATGATGTTTCACCTAAAAATGCACTGGCTTCTCCAAATTTGAACGTTGGCTGCATCATATTCAATTTTCTCTTTGGTGGCATATCCAGTAATAGAATGATATAAATTCAATATATAACAATATTATTGATGCAATAATAGATTTATTAATATAATATTGTGTTACACTTAATTGTAAATCAAAATCATCATCATCATC
Organism: Erythroxylum domingense; assembly: GCA_025594535.1. Classification (NCBI taxonomy): domain Eukaryota; kingdom Viridiplantae; phylum Streptophyta; class Magnoliopsida; order Malpighiales; family Erythroxylaceae; genus Erythroxylum; species Erythroxylum domingense. The sequence goes on along the minus strand of JANQBM010000002.1, from coordinate 16,172,242 downwards.
TTCTTTTTTCGAAGATTTATAATCAAACTGAGGCTCCTCTCCAGATCTCTTGCCCTCCCTATCCTCTCCGGATGAAATTTCAACATATTAATTATTTGGATTGTTCAAAGGTTCATTCTCGTTATATGTTACACAAGTATTTATTTCATAAACATCTTCCTGAAACGCTTCACTTTCAATTCTCTTATTTTCTCCTTTTCCATGTAATTTAAAAAACGCCTCTAGGTTTTACTTTGCATACGACCAGCCAATCTATTTTATCTCGTTGTAAGCTAAGAAAAAGGATATAATACAACTAGATCGCTTGCATCGCCAACACGAAAGGTTCAAATTGTCTAAATCTTCTTCATTAATTGATTTCAACTATATTGTATCGACTGTGCACTTTTTGGTCTAATATTAGGACTTAAATATCACACTCTATTTTATTAGCAATGCAGAGTACTCAATTTTAAGTATCTCAACAATTTTACCTTAGTAATCCATCAATTATCCCTATATGCAAACCCCACTATTTACTATTGCCATTCTATGACCACGATATTCTGCATAAAATTTGTATCCATTAACAAAATACACCGAATACGATTTAAAAGTTCATAAAGGTCCTTTCGTAAGATCACGTATGAACTTGTTCTGTATTGAATTTTCTAATGCTTACATAAAAAACAATTTATCATATTAAATAGTATGATTTCATCTAATCACTTTGATATGATAATTCAACCATTTCAATTATTATAAGTGAAACTTACATATTTCTTAAAGCATGGAGGAAAGTGTCTTTCAACTTCTTTATTGATATCATCCTGTGTTGTTTAGGGCATTAACTTACGTAAACATTGCTCATTTAATGTAAAAGCATTATTATGTATTTTAGCTATGAACAACAACAACTTTGGAAACTCAAATAATCTATTTCAAAATTAACTTAAACTTACTGCTCGAAAGGATAAACCTCTTAACTATTCAATACAATATAACCATGGGCAACCTCTATTTCTTCTGCTGTTAACATTTTTCTTGTTGAACATCCATATGCTTGTCCTAAATATGTGAAAATTGATAAGTTACCATCATCATCACCCGTTTCTCCCCCATCATCATCATGAGAAACTTTTCTTTCTCTTATGTGCACATGCAACTTAAAATAATATGAATGTACTTGCTTCACTAAATAAGCATTACATATTGAACCTTCAACTCTAGCCTTGTTTTTGACGTTTTTCTTCAAGCGAAGCAAATACCTACATTACAAATAGGGTTATTACAATTTTGTGATTATAACATGCTATAACTTTTATTTAAATATTAGTTATAATTATCTCTCAAACGGATACATCCATCGATATTGAATAGGATCAGCAAGTTTAGCCTCGTGTGCTAAATGTATAGGTTGATGCTCTATACAGTCAAAGAAGCATGGAGGGAAAATTCCTACCAATTTGAACAAGATAACTGGAATTTTCCTTTCTAGTTTTTCTATTTAAGCCCATGTTAGGCCTTTGAAAAACAAACTTAATTCTGTTATAGCTTCCCAAATCATATTTGGTAGTAACTCCCGAAATACAATTGGAATTAGCCCTTGTATAAACACATAACAATCATGACTTTTCATCCCAAATAATTTGTACTTCCTTATGTCCATACATGTAACATGACACTCCCATAGAGCATATACCCAACATACTGAAGGATATTTAGGAACATACTCTACGAAAATGGCATGTTAATCAATTATTTTTTTTACTTTTTAATTCATCGCTCATAACATAAACATTCCAATAGTCGTATTGTTCCATTTTTATTCACAAACATATACAGTTTCAAATGTCATTACGTTTCTAAAATTCACATATCCATTATACAATAGTTGAGAGATACAATCATTGATACAACATAACTAAGACATTTGCAGGTACAACTAATCCCAACATTGACCTATATTTAAGCGAAGAAGTTACTTCAACTAGACTAGCTAGATTTCTCCGGAACCTAAAAAACAATGGTGCAATTTTGGTGAGTTTGCGAACTCAATGAGTGAATCATCATCGATGTGCTCACTCAAAATAGAACATATATATATATATATATATATCAATGAATAACATTCATCTCAATCAAAGTAACGCTTCATTCAGAGCTATAACTCATATTCTACAATTTGCATTATAATAAAAGAAGCATTTAAAAATACAATCACTTTTTAGTTCATTCCAGATGTACATTTTGAATCCAAGAATATCATATAATCATTTTAGAACATAACACTCATTTATTACAATTCTTCATATCACCATCAAAGTCATAAGCATTTCTCAGTATTAACACAACATAGTTCAACATTCATTTGCAATTAATATCATGAGCACATTTAAAGATACAAACGCAAAAGAAAATGAGACTCATTCCATTTTAACTTTGTTGTGACCAAATGCCTATTTCATTGTCCCATATCTATTGTGGATACTGGGCTCTTTTCAATATTGTCCCATATTTATTGTGGATACCAGGCTCATTAATCGTTGAGCCTGAGACTCTGATGCGCATAACTGATTTTAAATCTCTTTTCACGTTGGTTGCTCCCGTCACAACTCCTTTATATGAACATGCATCTTGTAATGTAGTAACATAGTTCACATAATATATTATTAATCCCTTTCAATCAATGAGCACATTCAATTTTCATAATTCATCGGATCTAAGTCCGACATTTAACAAATAGTTGAGCATTCAATTTCCTTATTCACATTCAAATCGTAAACACTCCCAATACAGTCCTGAATATCAAACTCCTTGGACAATCAATTGTCCGGAATCAATAATATCACAATTATATTAAGATCAATTCAATATAGGGGAATTAAGTTTAATCAACACAATTTGAACAGAACACATTAACAATCAAAAACTCACATCTAGATTACCACTATACATACAATTATAATAGAAGCATAAATGTTTGAGTTTACACAACTAGGTTAACTAACAGTACACTCCAGATAGCTATTGCCTCAATGTTTCGGCAATGTCTAGATGGTGTCAATCGACATGTGCCTCTAAATCAAACAATACACATATGCACACATTAATAATTAATCAATCAAAAGAATGCTCAAGGTTACTCATGTATATGTATCATGTTTAATGCATGCTCAATTGATTATTTCGGGTATGAGATCTTATTCACAAATCATACTTATACATTCATTATGGTTTATGCATTATCTAGTTTGCAATTAGGTTTATGCCTTAATACACTTGATCACTCTCAATTTATCACTCACATATTTATCACTCTTTTTCCTAGGATTATACACTCACACAATTTCCTAGTTCTCATTCAATCATTCCTAAATTCATCTCTTACATACTTTGAATCACATTACATTCATGAGAACATATTTATATCATTATCAACTCAGATCTTACACTTATCCTTGAAAATTTTTCATGTTTAAAAAGCTCCTTATAATACACACACAATTGGTACTTTACATTTAAAATTTTAGCAAGCTAAATCTATACGTTCACCAAAATTCTTCCAGCAACATATACTCATACATTCACCCAATTCTCTTTCATAAATATCCTATGTTTTCAATGCTCATTATTCCATACCTTATACACATTTCTCATGTTCTTAAGATCATGTTTTCACCAAAAGAACTCATTTATTCCTTAATTAAATCAAAATTTTCAAATTTGAACTCAACCTCATCAAAACAGTCCATTCTTTAGGTTATGACTTCAATTAACTACATCTATTTATCAAGATATCTTCTAGCTAAACTGTTTTACAGAGGCATTAATAAGACATCAATAATCATTTTTCATGTTTTATACTTCAACTAATTCAAGATCTAAAGTCCCTAAAAATTAGGAAATAATATAAGGTTTCTACACAGGGGTCTGTCATAGGCAGTATTAGGAAAACAAGCATAACTCAAGCGCTGGTTATAATTTTATCAAGCCATTTTCACAGAGGTCAAGCTAAGACCTATATCTATAACTTTCATTCTTTGAGTTTCTTGAAATACATGCATTAATGATATTTAAAATAGGTCGAAAGAGGAAGATGAAATTGAAACCAAAATTTCGACCTACAACTCTAATTTTCCAAACTTTTCTCAAGCTAAATTTTCGAGTCAGCTTTGCGTGGCCCTTTTGACATAGAAAATGAGGTATTTAGGCAATACATTATTCTAATGTTTCTATATGTCTTAAGTTTCTAATAACACTGAATTCATTCAGTTTGGTTCAGTATTCCGTAAGTTATATCCAAAATACTACAGACTGTTCTCATATCACAATAGCACACAGTTCTCAGCTTCAAGCCCAATTTAGAGACCCTTAGAGACAGAATTCGAATTCGGTTCCTTAATGAAAATTGTAGCAATATGTATCTAGTTTAAGGTAAATTAAAAATAATCCCATTTTGATACCTACAGATAAAGATATGGTTGAAATACAGACGTATATTCAGTGAAAATACTCCATCTAACCTATTTCATCATCAACCTTACATACAATTCATCTCCAATCAATCATCATGTTTGTTATGCTAACATATAACATAATAGGGCAATCAATCACTTACTTGTTCAACTAAAGTGTCCTCAATTATCAAGCCTCTCAAGCATTCAAATATACTCCAAGAGTAAGATGGAACACAAAGGATTTCGAATCACAAGATGTTGACTATTAAGTTGACAAAACTCAAGGTTTTGGGAGGTGGTGTGAGGAAGCCGGTGGTGAGGGATTGAAGGAGGAAACATAAGACTAAAAACATGAAGAAAGTCGATCTTTCTAGTGAAAAATTCATGGGGGTACAAATATGTGGTAGAGAGGTGGGATACTTGTCAAATGGAGAGTTATGCCATATGTCTTCTTCACAAGCTTCCAATTGTCACCTAATGCTTGGTCCACTTGTCATTTGGTTTCCTAGGCCACCTGTCACTCATGTACTTATGCATTTTTCATCCAATTTGCTAAGCCACATTTCACTCATTCCATTGTCTATGTGTCACCATTTTATTGGTCCATGTGTTATCCTTCTATTGGTCCATATTTTACTAATCTATTGGTCCATGTGACTCTTACTTTAGGCTCCACATGTAACTCATTTAAGCCTCCATATGTCACTAGTTATAAGGCTATACATGTCACCAATTGTAAGGCAACACATGTCACCAATTATAAGACTACATGTGTCAACATTTGTAAAGCTACACATGTCACCATTCTATTGCTCCACATGTCACAAGTCTAAGGTGCCATCTGTCACAATATTAAAGGGCCACTTATCACAATTATACTGAAGCCACTTGTCATCCATTTAACTAGGCCATTTGTCACTTATCCCAATGCCACATGTTACCATTCCACAGGCCTAATCAACCTAAATTCCCATGTATCAATTTTTTTTCTCTTTAACATTTTTCTTAGACTAGATGCACATATCACCTCATCAATTACTAAATTGTAACAATAAATCCCCAAATCACTAATTATAATCCATAAATTCATGTTATTGGTAAATCAAAATACAAAACATTGGGAATGCACATTCATATCACATTCATTTTCGTTCCATACCCCAAAATATGTCAATTGAGTGCATATACTATCTTGCAATGTTTTCTAAATAATAATTCATATATATATATACGAATATTATGCATGTGAATGAAATGCACCTCATAAATTCTTAAATGAAATAACTCATGTGACTCAATCTAACAGTTTAATCTCTTAACAATATTAGGAGGAGGGATATTACAATACACCTTGCCAAGTTCAAAACATAGCTATTGGGAAACTTTAGACTTTTCAACCATTCATAAAAAATTTTCTTTTTTTGTCCAAAAGTGTAATATGTTTTTAGATATTTACCGGTGTGAAGATTTTTATCTAACTTATTCCTTTTATAAAAAGTTTCAAATTAGCTCGTGATTTTGCATTGCCCTTTGCCCTCCCTTCAATGTTCATTATGGTGTTGAACAAATTGCCAAAAATATATTTTTTTAATGTGCATCACATCTAGATTATGATGTATCAAATTACTTTTCCAATATGGCAAATTTCAAAAGATACTTCATTTTCTCCAACCAAAGTTTTCATTAATGCTTTTATTAACTTCTTCAGCTTTAAGTTCTGTAACTTTCAGTAACCGTAATTCATCAATCTCCTTCAATATCTCTTCACTAACTTTGTGATAGGGAGAAGGTGTTTGTACCATCCTATTCTTAATGAACTTTTGTTTATTGCGTCTAAGTGGATGATCTGAAGGAAGAAATTTCTTATGGTTATGAAACTATGTTTTGGCCCCGTTAGGAAGATAACATGTATCAGAATCATTGCTACAATAAGGACAAGCCAATTTCCCTGCTATGCTTTATCTAGATAACATAGCATACACAGGGAAATCACTAATAGTCCATATCAAAGCTGCTCTTAACAAAAAAATTGTTTAAGAGACACATCATATGTCTCCACACCAAATTCCTAAAACTGATACAATTCAAAGACCAATGGTTGTAAAAATACATCAATTTTATGCTTTGGATTTGTAGGCCCTGGTATAATCACCATCAAGAACACATATACCTCATTCATACATATCTATCGAGGTAAATTATAAGGAGTAATTATGATTAGCCATGATAAATATTGTTAGTTGGATTGACCAAAAGGTTGGAATCTGTCTGTCTACAACCCCAACATATCATTTTGACTTTTAGCTAAAAGCTCAAAATGGGTGTTATAAAAATGTTTCCATGTGAGTGCATCCAATGGATGGCTTATTATTCCATCTTCCTGTTTCATTATGCAATCTTATGTGAGATGTAGTAACATCAGAGGCATATAGTCTTTGAAGTCTCGGAGTTAGCGGGAAATAATACATCTGCTTCCAAAGTACTAATTTCTGTTTCTTAGAACGTTTTCTAGGTTTGAACCTAGATTGACCAAAAAATTTACACTACTGTAATTCCACATCATTTTCCAAAACAACATACATCCAAAATTGCAAGAATCAAAATTTTTAACTGACAAACCAAGACCCCTAATAAGTTTCTTTATATTGTAGAAATTATTAACCTTTATATGATCAAGAGGCAATGATTTATTATACCAAACAAGAATTTTATCTAAACTTCGATAAAAAACATGCCCTTTAGACTTTATGTTCAATATTCGAGCAACTGAAGATAATTGAGTCATGGTCTAACAATTTGGCCATAATTCTTGGTCAGCTGATTTAAGTAAGTTAAAAAACTTTCTTGCATGTGGGTTTGATTCTTCTTCAAGATTTTCCATATTTTCCTGAAAGGTATAACCAGCTGCATCATAAACCATTTAGGTGTAAGGATTTTTAGTTGCACCCACATTATTTGTTATAAATCCAGTCCCCTCTTCAATCCTATCCACTTTTATTGACGAGTTTACTTCATTACCCTTTGAGGTGCTATAAATTAATGGCTCCCCATGTCGTGTCTACTCAAAATAATTTGGAACAATCCCTTTTCTTAACAAATGAAGATTCACTTCATCAATGGGAAGAAAATGAATATATTTTCACTTTTTACATGGACATCTATTCTTTAGATCATCCATATATGTAGGTCGAGGACATGCATAGTGAATAAAAGCTTCAACTCCCTTAACAAACTCAGGATTAATGAGACTATTGGGTGTTAATCGTTTATACATCCAAGATCCATCTACATTACTCATTTTTGCAAAACTGTTATTTGAAAAAGTGATTTCATAGTTAGTATCCTCCATTTCTCCTAAATTTACAGAACATTATTCTTTCCTTTACAAAACATCCTTTACGTTTTTATAAGTCTCTGACCATTTCCCCTCCAAATTATCCCACCATATGAGTTCGCAATTATACAAACTGAACATATGTGAGTGTCAGTCAAATGAAACAATATGTCAACCAAGCACTATGGTACGTGGCATTATTACACCATATGAATCGAGAAAGCAAGTTCTAGCTATGACTCCTAGGCTTGTGAAATTTTTCACCGATAACCCTCATGGGAGTTGCATAACTAGTTTTTAGCCTATATACCATTCTAAGGGTTTATTATACAAAGAATTGTCATGTTAATTACATGAATTTCTTATGTTAATAATAAGTTTGAATTAATCACCTACAAGTTCAAGTGCTTATGTCTCAATATAAACAATGCCCACACATAAATATTTAGACTATTAAACCCCAACCTAAAATCTCATCAATCATTATTATAGGTAAAATTGCAAAGAACAACACAAAATAGATCACATTGTAGACATTACTTAGTTTAACAACTTACCTTGATAGATAGACAATCACAAATTACAAAGAAGATGAATGAGGTTGGACAATTATCAATGCTCTTCAACCCAAATAAGACCTATAAGAAATACAATATTAATCCCTGTTAATGAGTGTATCATGTCATTTTGATAGCATATTTGTTGAACTCTGAAATATAGTTCAACATTAATCCCTGTTATATCTATTATTAAGTAAATTGACACAATGCATTTTATGTTTCAACAAAATTAAGGACGTGGATTTATATTTAACTAAGAAATTTTTTAAAAACTTGCCCCTACATTAAAATTGAGTTTTATTTTATGTTCATTTTTTAATTAGATTCATAATTAAATGCATAAATGAAAAGTAATTTAGATTTTTTTAGAATCTAAAACTCAAGATACGTATCACATTATATCTAAAAAAATTACATTGAACAAAAATGTGCTTACTTTATTTACAAAGAGATTTTGGTGTGAAGAAGAAGAGAAAGATAAAGTTGTTATCAATTTAATTGGTGACATCTACATTATTCTACTTATAGATATTTTTAAATAGCAATAGGGACATATGTGAATACAATCTAAAGAAAGACAAGTGTGAATACAATCTCACATATGAATAAGACGTGATATCTTTCAAATTTTATAATGTTGTATTCAAAAACTAGAAGACTACGGAGCTTAGTCACCTTGTCAACGCTGTGAAGAAACTTCTCCATATGGATTCAATGATAAAAAAGGTGTAATGCCTTAGATCCCTAACTAGATACTATAGTAAGTTAATAGTCTGAGAGGAACCCTCTCTAGATGACGCTTCCTAAGCTTAGTTGTCCAACACCAAAAAAAGGAGAAGAAGGGTAGGAAGAAGACTCTCAAACCATCAACTTGGGATGACTTAAGTGACTTAAAAAGTGAAAAATGGAAAGAAGTAGCTTCTATCTGCTTCATAAAAAAAATGAAAATGAGGTACTTTCAAGCTCCAACTATAATAGCAATGTAGAAGTGAATTAAGATTAACTAGATAAGAGTACAGAAAACATAAGCATGAAAAGGAAGAAATTATCTTCCAAAGTTAATGGAACTTAAAACTTCTAAATGAATGAAGACAATGAAGAAAGAGGTAATACTCTTGAGGAACTAATTGTCTAAATTTATTAGGAGAAATGAAAATCAAGAAAGCATGATGATAGCTCAAATAATTCCAATAATAAATATGAGATCAAGTATACTTATAGAAGTGCGTTTGACAAAACAAAACAATATTTTTTAAGAAATAATACGTACATAGTAAAAAGCCTTTACCTAAGATAGTAAGTGAGCATGGTACACCTTTATCTGGATATTCACATGCTAGGTTAAAAAGCAAGTTCTATATATTCATGTATAGTTCCCAATGTAGCCCTTAAAGTCGATTATCAATAACACAAAAAATACGTCTTTTTTGTGGCAACCTTGGAAATATTGATAAATAATTTGCTTCCTCGAAACAAAGAATGGTAAGAAAAATTTTAAAAATGTGAGTAAAAAAGAAGAAAATAATAATAAAGGACCCAAGTTCATTTAGACACCCAAAACACATTGATTATGTTATTTTATAGGTCTATAAGAAAAAGAAAAAAGGTACAAATAATGGATGCTCAAGGCATATAATTGATGATGTTTTTAGGAAGTCATGGATCCATGCATCTCATGTATGGCTATGCAGCGGAAGCATTGGAATCAAAATTCCAACACCACGACATCCCTAGAAAATCTAGAATCAACGGGCATGTATAAAACAGAATGTAAGAACATGAAATTACAGCATATGTACCTTGCAAATGCTCCTCCTTTCTTAAATCTTCTACTTGTTTGGGTTGTAGCAAAATCCAAACACCTTCAACAGTAGGTGAAGAACATGAAAAGATGAATAAAAATTAGTGTGTAAGGGTGGTTAGAGCACTAAACAAGATGATTTCAAGTAGATGCTCAATTAAGAGTTAGATCATAAACAAGTTACACCATTGTTATGATGAGATTAATCACTAACATTTGATAGATCATCCATATGATAATCTTGCACTTACAACTCTTAGTAAGCATCCACATGTTAACTCTAAGCATCTCATGCTTATAGTTTATGAGTTTCACTGCTTGATCAAATCAAGGATTATAATATATGCTAGTATATCCAGATTAACAATGTCCTGTCTCATTAATCCTATGAATGGGGATAATTTAGACACTAATATAATTGCACATGATAGGAATCTCATTATCATGATCTCATCACGATTTCCTTCATGCTATTTTTTGTATTATGAACTTCATTAATTTGATTTAAAAACGAAATCAATTTAAAAATAAATGAACATCAAATTAATGAAAATTGCCTTTCGCTTTATTAATCAAAATAAAGTATGTACAAAAGTGCAAAATATGATTGCCTTTAAAGCACTACTTTAACAATCTCCCACTTGCACTAAAGCCAATCACCTTTGTATGTAATACCATAGGTGAGTACACTAGAATCAAATCTCATTTGAGTAAGTGGCTTAGTCAACAAATCAACAATGTTTTGATATATGGGATCTTCATATCACCTTTATCAATGATCTCCCTGATCAGGTGATATCTCCTGAATATGTGCTTAGAGCTCTGATGAGACCTTGGTTCTTTGGCTTAAGAAATAGCCCCATTTTTTTCATAACACAATAGCATCGAGTCTACAATGCTGAGAACCACTCCAAGTTTCATAACGAATTTCTTGATCTAAGCAGCTTCTTTTGCCACTTCCACAACTACAATATACTCTGACTTAGTCATTGAATCTGTAGTCGTCTCTTGTTTGTAACTCTTCCAACTGACTACTCCACCATTCAATGTGGAAAACTTAACCTGACTGAGATTTGGAGTCATCTTGGTCAAATTGAAAACTGATATCTGTATGCCCACTCACTATGAGATCTCCATCTAAATATACTAAGAATACATCATTAATCCTTCTCAAGTATTTTAGGATATTCTTGACAGTTATCTAGTGACACTCACCAGGATCTAATTGATATATGTTCATAACACTTAAAGCATATGATATATCGGGTCTTGTACATAACATAGCATACATGATTGATCCTATTACCATATCATACAGGATTAAACTCATGTTAGTCCTCTCATCTTGCGTTTTGGGACATATAGATTTCAAGAGTTTTTTTCCATGTGTTATGGGAAGAAACCCTCTCTAAAACTGCTCCATGCTAAACCTGTTTTGCATTTTATCTAAGTGTGTAGACTGTGAAAGACCTAGTAACCTCCTTGATCTATCTTTATAGATCTTTATTCCCAATATATAAGTTGCTTTCCTAAGGTCTTTTATGGAGAAATTCTGGGACAACCAAATTTTGATTGAATGCAAACTTGAGACATCTTTTCTCATTAGTAATATGTCATCCACATATAACACAAGGAATATGATAGCACTCCCACTAACCTTCTTGTACATATAAGGTTCATCTAGATTTTGTGAGAGACCAAACTCTTTGATTGTCGCATCAAATCGAATGTTCCAAATCCTAGATGCTTGCTTTAATTTATAAATAGATTTCTGAAGCTTGCATACCTTTTCACCATCTTTGGATATGAAGCCCTCAGGTTGTATCATATGTAACATCCCGTCCCTATATTAAGGGTTAGGACCCGAAATTTTAGTACATATGAACTCAAAGAGAGATTAAGGAAATGCATTTTCTTGCTCATGCATAATGTTAGTATATATGCACATAAATATTGAATGTT
>JANQBM010000002.1:16092144-16106568 GCA_025594535.1 Erythroxylum domingense | reverse complement strand
ATATATTATTAACAAGTCATAATGTTAATACATGAATCACAAATATCCATTGGCCTAGGGCACACTACTAACATCTTCCACATACAACTGATGTTTCAATTTTTAGTGGTATAATAATGGTTATTTATTATTGAAGAATTCTATTGATTTGAACTAAAATTTGAAGATATAGATTGTGGAATTTACCTTGACTTAAGGGTGGATTCAAGCCCATTGATTTTTTCCTTGAATTTTGACTCATAGATTTATTAGACATTCATATGTGGAATAATCCTACTTCAAAAAGATATATAAAGATGAAGTGAGTTATATACAACGATAGGACTTATAACTTATAGGCTTAAGGTTTTGGGTTAAGATATGATGTCATAATTATATATGTGCTCACTTAAACCTAATCTAGTTTCTCTATAAACCCCCCTCAAAACCCTTCATTATTATAAGATCTAAGTATGTAAAGTTTGATGATATCATATAATTGGGTTAAGTCAATGGTGATTAACAGAGCGACTTAAATGGATTCATATTAGTTCTGGATTAAGTAGGAGCTAGTTCAATTTGGATGGATCAACTTATAAGGGGTAAAATTTAAGTAAGACTCATTGTTATTAGACTAAACATATTCATGTTATGTTAAAATGGCCTTGAGTATACTCAACAAGCTTAACAATAAACATAAATCTAATTATCTTAATTGTATATGGGCTCACTAAAATATGGCCTAATTTCTCCCTAAGCCCCTTAAAACCCTTGATTGGTGTCATAGCTAAGTAGGTGAGTTCAATAAATAGAGATTTTAGGATCTGGGTTATTTGAATGGTGATTTATGTAGTGATTTAAATGACTTCACATTTGCTATGGATTAAGTGGGAGTTAATAAGACATGGATGGATCTACTTATGAGGAGAGATGATAGAAATGTTCAAATAGTGTAATTCCAATTTAAAAAATACATAAAGATGAAGTGTGTTAAATAGTATTCACAAACCATTGCCTTAAGTTTTTGGGTTAAGATATGATATCCTAACTCATCATTTTTGTTTAATTAAAAGTATATATATCATTTATGCTTAATTAAAAGTATATATAGGCAGTTTCTCTTAATTATGATGATAATTGAGATGAGGTTATGATATTTAATCAAGTGTCCACCATAAAAAATCCTATAGAATTCTCTTAGTAATCCACAGTGCTAATAGTAATACGATCATCATATAGAGATATGGTATATGATAGTTAAATGATTAACTTAACGAATATGGGAGATTGTTTGTGCATACCCTATAGCCAATTTATTGGTTGTAGATTTTGTAACAAAATTAATCAAAAGCACTGTTTATCTTTATATAGTTTGATTAATTTTAATAACTTTTTATCACTAAAGGTAAAATCCTTATAATAATTAATGTGCAATTGGAATTATGATGACATTATAATTATGGGATTCAATTTGCATTTATAAACTATTATTAAACTGATCCTATTAGTAGTTTCATCAAAATGGGATATTGCTAGAATAATAAAACTAGGACACATTATGTTTCTTTCTTACGAAGAAAGTGATTGATCTCATAAATTAAAGTATGGAGATACTTAAACAAACATATGAGTACATATTAGAGAATAAGTTCACTGAACTAGCCTGATTAATTATGATGAGAACTAAAATTTTAAAATTTTAAATCCCTAAATTAAATATTAAGTACATGTTAAGAATGTAATATTTGTCTTTCATTGTTTAAGAATATAACTAGAGTTCAGGTTAATGTAAGAATTATTAAGTGACTTAAGATCCCTCTAACCCATATATGTTCTTTGTCAAAATAATAGGTCCTACTTATCAAAATATGTATGATATTAATAAGTGAATCATGATCCTATAAATTTACAAGTGGACTAGGAATAACATGTATGATATCTTTTAACAAGAATTTCCACATATTAGATTTAGGAGTCATATGAGATGTGATTGATAAGAATGTTATCTACCTAATTTATGATTAGTTGTCCTGTTTAGTGACTCAAGATCAACTAAATTTAAATCGCATCTTATCTCGTCAAAGAGACTAAAATCATATTTTTGAAATAGTAGAGAGGCTTACTATTTTGAATAAAATAGTAAGAGTAACCAAATATATAATTAATGTCCTAATCTTATTTGATTGTCATGGCATATAAACTATTACCTATTTTTCTTATATTTATATTTTTAATCAAAATACCACTCAATAAAGCATACTAAAAGCATAAATAAAGACTACAATAGAAGGTATTTACTATAGTATTAGAATAGTTATCATTAGAAGAAGATGTTTGCACAACTTTCTTACTAATACAAGATTTATTAAAGATGATATATACTTCCAATTCATGTTTGTAGGTATTTAATATTGAATTTGGATTTGACATTGCTACAATATTTTTGGCATCATAAGAAATAGATTGATGAATAAAATTTTTTAATCCAAATTTATACAAATAGTTTGTATGTATTTTATTAAGGGTGACTTATGCTTAAAATAAGTGGCAACAATAAAAATTTTGATAATTAGAACTATCCTTTTATTCCATATTAGTTAAAACATCATAATGATAATCGTAAAGTTACATACAAGGATATATATATCCTTTTGATAATGAATTTTATAGATCTTATGAAAGCTTGTTAAGTTAAAGGGTAATAAAATTAACCTTTAGTAAAAGGATAATTATGATATTAAATCGTTAAATAAATATACATGTGTTGTAATAGATAGAATAATAATTCATAAAAGGATTAATATTTGTACTTCATTAAATTTACTAATGACTTTATATGATAGATTCATGACTATTAATTTAAATATTAGAAAGTTTAAAGTATTTAAATTTAAGTATAAATTAAGCATTAAGAATGTTGAATCACTTTAATGAGATTACCGAAGTGAGATTTAAATTTTTTGGCTATCTATTACAAATAAGACTCTTTATTGAATACCACCATAATTAAATTATATAATATTTCGGCTTTGTGTAAGAAAAAAATATAATCAGAGCTATTATATGATTAAAAAAATTCATAGCCATATTATAACTTGCCTTTCTAAGTTCCAAAAAAATCAAAAAGTAAGATTTCATATTAGATATAGGATAGTAAGACTTTAAACGAATCCATGTTAATGATTCAAGAATGTGATGCTTAATTGAACCATATATTATCAAATAATTTTTGAACTAAATTATAATAAAAGCTTAAGTTATCCAAAAGGTTGGATATAATCTTATAGACCATATTAACCAAAATGTTTATTTCAATGAACATTTATAGGAGAATGTTTCTTAAGATAAGTAGTGAGAGCAAGATGAAGTTTGAAATGTTGGAGTGAAAACAAAAACATGCTTGATTTTGTTAAACGGTAGATTTCAAAAACTTTTTCTGAAATCAAAATATAGTGGAAGTGTAACACCATATCAACATACTTTAACCCATACATAATAAGGTATAAGGAAAATAAATAAAATAAAAACAGGATCGAAAATTTTACCAACTCCTTGATATAGCTTTGACTCCTTGCTGATGTGTCCTCAACCAATCTGATCTACCACTTGTTCTCCTTGGACAACTTGGTTATCATGATCCTTTGGTGGGAAAGGAGAAGAAAATTTGGATAGCAAACTTTTTGCTATATTCGGTTAGTTTAATAAGAACAACAAAATTGAGACATTCTCTATTGCTATAGCATATTATTTCTTAAAACAAAAAGAGGCCTTCTCTTTTGCTATTTTCGACTAGTTTGAAGAGAATGGGGAGAGACCAACTTTTTTACATGTTAATAGCATCAAAGTTAAAACCAAAAATCTCTCTTTACAAGTCCAACACCTCGGATGGTTGTGTGGAGAGAGTGGAGAGCCCAAAAAACCATATACGTTCATTTTGCATTAAAGCTAAATGAATTGTCTCTATACAACGTCCAACACTTGGACGCTTGCAAGACAATGAAGATAGCTACCAAACATATTAATTTACAGCTCTCTTTGATTTAAAAACAACCATTAAACCTTTTAATGAGAGTAGCATAATCGGTTTGCAAAAATGAGTGGAGAGATTAATGCACCATGCATTTTATTAAAGCTAATTGCAATGAGACCTTCCAAAGCCAGCACTTGGATGTTATCATGCCTTAAAACGTGTTCATGAATGTCAAAAGAGGGCTGCACATTTTCTTCTTTAAAAAACCACCATTAACCTCATTTTAATGATTGATAAAGAGCATGATCTAATGGAGTATTGTCTTATTCTTTAATATTGTTTCAATTTAATTAATCTAATTAAAAAAAATCCAACCCAATATTAAATGTTCCTTTGGGATTATAATTAACAATTAATTAGTGCAATCCCAATATTTAATTATAGGCTTAAAACCTAATTTAACTAACTCTTAATTAAATTGTTTCAGTCTTATTGGCCTAAATCCAATTTGTCCATTTCTCTCCAAACTGTCTCATTTTCTTTCCGATAAACTCCATTTATTTTTCTTACTTTCCTTGATAACCTTCCCAGAAGTCAAGTGGGGAATCTAATTGAACTTAAATAATTCAAGCTCCAATAAACCCAAAATTAATTTAATCTCAATAAAATCAATTCTGACTTATTAACCAAATATCATTCCACTAAAGAAAATTGGTTGAACTCTTAAATTACTTAAAATTATAAGAAACCATGTTTTAAAAATTATTAATTTGATGTCCAATCGTAAACTCTATTATGAACCATAGCCATCCACACAATAAAGTGTACCATTTTGCCCTTATGTTGGTTTTTCCTTCTAGATCTCCCGTTTCACTTTACATTGTTATTAACACACAAGATTTAATCTCGGTGTTAAGACTTGATGGGTAACTAGTCCATCAAACTACTGGTGCCAATTTAATCACCAATCTTCGTAAAACATCTAGAAGTAATGATGTCACTATAAACTCTTTATTTGAGTGAATGTTCCCTGATGCATGTTTCAATTAATAATTCCAACATGTGGACACTGGATTGATACCCTGTAAAAATCCATTCCGATCATATCAAGAATTATAACGAAACACACATGAGTTCAACACTCATTAAGATTATGGTTCGTAATGAACAAATGCTAAGGTCCATGTTTTAAGATTAAAGTAAAGGCCTACTTTGTTCTTTAAAAACATACATGATTCCAAATTCATTTAATAGTGCCATTACCAGTCAACTACCATCATGATTTAAAACTCATCATTCCCTTGAAGTAAACTCCTTTACTTACACGGGGGTAAATCGCAACACTACATTCTAAACCGTAATCAAGCAACCAACTTGATTATTTGATTGCGAATCAATTAATTTAGATTCCAATAATATACATGTTTCCCAAACATCTCTATGTATATGTATATTACTTATAAAAGAACCTTGGTACCTTATAACTAGTTATATTATGCTCGACAAATGAAACCAAACTCTTTTGTTTTATTAATAATAAATATTTTCATTACAATTTTGTAACTGGAAAAAAATTAAGTTATATGTAAATACACTTGCTTTCTAGGGCACTATATTTACATAACCCTAATATGAAAATGCTCAAATTTCCTGATAAACAGCTACTTTGAACTAAAGCGTTTTTTGTTACATTTGATGTATAGTTAAAAGTTATAAGATGTTGAAATATTCACTTTCATAATGATTTCAAAAAGTGTTTTTTAGATGATTAAGGATTTCTAATATTTACTATAAGGTTAGTAGGAGTATAGTTATCCTCTCAAGTGGTAGTGTGTAGAGAAATTATTAATAAGGAATAACGATTCATATTTTTCAATTTCCATATATATAATACTCTAAGAACAACTCCTATTAGATATGAAAGGTAATAACTTAATTATGGGAATTATATATAGTGTGATAAATACGAAAATCGTTTACCTATTCTAGTCTAAGTAAGTAGATAACGTATTAAAGGTGTTTAGTATTTAAGATATCTGTTTGATATTTGAGTTCAAGGTCCTATAGATATTATCTTTATAAGTAAATCCTAATTTAAGTATGTTTTACTTAAAATAATACTATTATAAGATTGGAAACGTTCTAAAGTAGCATTAATTGGTAATCAAACCATAGTAATTTTTTAAAATTTAGTGAAAAAGATATTTAGAAGAATAAGTTATTTAATAAACTTAATATAGTTTGTTACATTGTTGAAATAGTAATATAATATAGAGCATTAGAGCTATTATATATGGGAAAGGAGCTAAGGTTTCATCAAAGATCAATCCAGGCATTTAGGCAATTTCTCTTAATTATTATGATAATTAAGATAAGAGTTGTAAGCTTTTTGTTCATTTTTTAGTTCGAGATCATTCATTGAGGTTAAAGCTTTAGGGATTCTCAAGAGCATAAATGATATGAATGCACCAAACATTTAGTGTAAATCAAATCAATTCACATTTAGTTTATTAGGTTTACATGTTTATGTTTGTTGCTATATTTAAGGTTGATGGTTGTATTTTATGTACATATATGTATGGATGTGTATATGTGTGCAAATGTGTGAGTTGAAATAGTTGTGATAGAATTTAATGTCTCACATAACAAAATATTTTCTTACTGATTTTCTAAATGTCAAAATCACTTTAATTTATAACTTATTAATTCATCAGCATAATAAAGTATAAGTTTAAATTCATACCTTATTAGTAAGTTTGATTCCTTTTTAAGCCCCTCCTTTTGAATCCACAAATTTTTTTCAATCACTATAGCAGTACAAGTGTTTGGTCTTTTATGGTACCAACACAAATAGGTTGAGAGAATCGTACAAATGGTGTAAGCAGGGTAAACAAGGATAGAGCACCTAAATTTATAATAATACTTGTACCTTTTAGTAATTTAATTAGAATGTAATCTTAATTTCAGTTAAACTTTAATTAAAATTGCAATTAATTTCAATTAAATACTAATACATCTAAATAAGATTGAATATAATCTTAATTATATTTAGGATTAGATAAAAAATTTAATTTATTTTTAATTATCCAATTAAATAATTTATATCTATAAATTAAGATTAACATTTAGTAATGCATCATGACAACCAAAATCTTAGTTTTCAATTCAAACTCTAGACACCTCTCTTGTTGCACCTCGTTTCCGGAGTCCAACTCAGAGGTCATAAAACGTGAGCTTATTACCATAACATGGGTGTAATCCAATGAAAAACACCTTAACCATTATTAATTCATCTTCATGCTTTTATACCATAACATATCTTACTCATATGTCACCACAATTCCTATTCAAAATTCATCATCTGTAATTGATATATTTTTCAAGTATACCTAATTTCAACTCAATCTTATCCATACATAAATTCATATGTCCACTCAAATTCATCCATACATAATGTATAATTCATTAACATCAAAAGATAAAATTTTTCATAAAGCCATAAAGGCATTTCAAACCACAATACATCCATATCTCATAATCCCAAAATACATAAGATACTTGAACTAATAATACTCAGAATGTAACTAAAATCCTCATTATTACAAAATCTAGCTTAAAATACAAAAATATGTAACTTGAAGCGATGCCTTGACCCACCCTCTTTATTACTCGATCTCATTTTCTTCACATGAAGATGGGATAGAAGGGGGTGAGCTTAAAAGCTCGTAGGTAACAGTTTATAATAAAAAGATAAGCAAAACTTTTGAAATCATTTACTTGTTATGGAAAACTTTTACTGAGTTCATAAAACACACGTTTCTCAAAATTCTTGTCAATACTCATAATATTGCAAATCATGTATGCATTCATAATGCCAAACATATCAAAATGCAATTGCACAAAAAATGGCTTGCGGGTTCCATGGAAACAGAATGGAGAAACTGAAGTTTACACCATAAACAGAATGAGTTCTTTTTCGGAGCTCATATGCCATAAGCGGGTAGCCAGGAGAAGTCTCTTGTCAACGTGCACATGACGAACAGAATGGTTCCACTCTTGCCCAAACAAAAACACATATTCATGCCCAAATCAATCATGGTTTCATATTCTCATGTTTCTTATGCTTTTCCAAATGTACAGATTGCCATGACATTTTCAAGGCATAGCATAATCATACTCTTTCAATGCATAACATAAGATGTAGCCTAAATGGCACATTTTCAAAACATGTCTTTTCATAAATCAATAATAAAATTCATATGTAAACATGTAGCACATTATCAAAACATTTAAGAAGCCTTAATAGCACATTTATAAAATAGTTGAAAACATTTTTAAACTTTCTTAGTTTGGAAGAAAAATTTAGGGGCTTATTTACTCTATTATAAACATGTACCCACCTTGATTTCCTTGCTTATAGCCTTGCTCAAACATATCTTGTCTCTTGTTCCTCTTGCCTCTTTAATCCTTTTATACAATAACAAAATCCACTCATTAGGGTTTTCAATTGAAAATCCCTAAAGCACAATCACTGAAATTTGTTCTAGAATACTTAAACACAAACATTTACCAAATTCCATGGACTAAAATCCTTTCAAAAATCCAAAAATCTCAAAAATATCTTACCTTGATTCTTCACCAAATGAAGAGATTTTTAGTTCAAATGGAAGTTGTTTTCTTCCTCTTCCTTTTTCTCTTCTTGGACAGTTTTAAAATCTTTCTTGAAGACTAAGAAAAGTCAAACCTTAGCTTGTTTTCTCTTCTTTCTCTTTCTCTCTCATTTTTGAAATTATCTTCTGCTTATCCTTCCATTCATGTTATTCTTCTTCATTTATAAGCAAGAAAACACTTCTTCTTCCAATTATGCCCTTAATGACTGAGAATTGTCCCATTTGCCCTTCCATTTATGCCTTATGTCTTTTATACTTACGTGTCTTGCCAATAGTACCCTTGAACATTCTAACATAACACTTTCTTCCAAAAAAATGTCCCCCATTGTCTCAAGTTTCTAATGACACCAAAATCATTCAATTCGGTTCAGTGATGCGAAAGATATACTTCAAACATTTTTGGACTGCTCTTGTCCATAATAGTATACTATGCACAACTTCCATCTAAAATTTGAACATCTTAAACACTGAATTAGATTACAATGTCTTCATGAAATTTGTATCTCCATGTCTCTAAATTATTAAAAAGTAGAAACCATCTCATTTGGAGATGTACCGATTCAGAAATCATCAAAATACTAAAGTATGTTTAGTGGAATAACACCAGTTCATATTATTTAAGAGTACACACACTGTACTAGCCTCACGTTTTTCACTCAATCTTTCTTACTTCATTTCATATGGCCATGATTTTTAGTGGAGATTTAGATCAATGTCTTATGAGTCCTATGGTTCAAAACACAAGTCATTTGGGTGTCTAGAGGAGAAGTTATAGCCAAAATAATCCAAACTATTTTCATCCTCAATCATATTGAACTTACTTCGGGGCTATTAGCATAACTTTCTCTATAAGTATTAGATTTAGGTTTTATTTGGATGGTTCGAAAGAGAAATTCAAGAGATAAAACTTTTATGAAGACCTAAAAACCAATTTTATCTTCTGAAGGATCAAAAATAGTATAGAAGATATATAATGAACAGTAACCCAGAAGAAGTTTATGAATAATAACACAGAGGATGATTTACAATTGCCATAACTTTCTCTCGAGATATTGGATCAAGGTGTTCTTTATATGGTTTGAAAGAGCATTTCAATATATACAACTTTTATGAAGACCTCAAAGGCTAATTCTATCTTCTTAGGGGTCAAAAATGGAATAGAAAATAGGTATAGACGAAAAATAGAGGAAGCAAAACACAGAAGAAGATGACGTCATCACAGAAGAAACATAGAAGAAGATGACTTCATCACAGAAGAAGTTCGTGAACAGTAAGACAAAGGAAGTTCATGAATAGTAACACAGAGGAAGTTTACGAACAGTACACACAGAGAAAGTTCATGAATAGTAACACAGAGGAAGATGACGTCTCTCAGAGAAAAATGACATCATCACAGAAGAAGTTAGTTCACAGAGGATACAAAACACAGACGATGCATCCTTACAGAGGAAGATGACATCATCATAGAAGAAGTTGGTTCAGAGAGGATACAAAAAACAGACAATGCATCCTTACAGAGGAAGATGACGTCACCCAGAGGAAGATGACGTCACCATAAAAGAAGTTAGTTCACAGAGGATACAAAACACAAACGATGCATCCTTATAGAGGAAGATGATGTCACCCAGAGGAAGATGACATCACCACCTAAGAAGTTGGTTCACAGAGGATACAAAACACAAACGATGCATCCTTATAGAGGAAGATGATGTCACCCAGAGGAAGATGATGTCACCCAGAGGAAGATGGTTCACAGAGGATACAAAACACAGATGATGCATCCTTACAGAGGAAGATGACGTCACCACAGAAGAAGTTGGTTCACAGAGGATACAAAACACAGACGATGCATCCTTACAAAAGAAAATGACTTACAGAACAAGATAGCTTAGAGAGAGGATAAGTTACAGAAGATGCATCTTTACAGACGATGCATCCTTACAGAATAAGATGACATCACCCAGAGGAAGATGACATCATCATAAAAGAAGTTTGTTTATAAAAGGAGTTGATTTACAAAAGAAGATGACGTCACAATGAGGAAGATGACATCATCACAGACGGTACCTCTAACTTTCGACTCGAATGTCCAAAAATTTCATGCTATATATAATTGGAAAGCTAGAAAAATAATCTACAATTTCCAGGAAGGCAACTTCATCCAATTCAACCTAGATCAATCCAACTTTTTCCCTTAAGTCCAAAGACGAATTTTACATTCGTCCATCAATGTACTGCACCCAGTTATCAACTTCATGAAATTTTGAGACTCTTAGAGACAGAATTGGAATTCGATTTCTTCACAAGAAATGTAGCCATATGTTTCTAGTGTAATCCAAGCAAATAATCATCTCATTTAGATAACTAAAAAAAAGTTATGGCTAACAGACCGGAGCACACTCAGTGAACATTTTCCAGATCACTACCTATTTTGTTTCTAAATCTTTCCTTATCACAACTCATACCAAGATCATCTTCTCTACTTCATTTTCAACTCCATATCATCTATAAAGATATTATAGTCCATGATTAATCATGAACATCAATAACAGAACATACATATATATATATATATACGTGTTCTTCATCGCTTTCACCCTAATTCTTCCCATTTCATAGTTTCTCACTACCAAAATCACCGAAGCAAAACATGAACCTATCTACATCTCTCATGTACTACTCGAAATTTTCTAAGAACAATTTTGGGGTCCAACATCTCTAGATTCGTAGATTAAATACTTAGAAAACTCTATAAGTCCACATCTCAAATTTCATTTTCAAACCTCTTAGTCCAATTTTTGTTTCAAATGCTATATACATCACAAAGTTTGAAATTAATTCTCTATCCTAGAAACTCCTCTAACTTATGGCAATTTTAGTTATGTATCCTATATATCTCTTCAAAATTCTAAAAATCATTTTTATTTTTATTTTTAAGAAAAAACTCCTTTTTCGATTAGAAAATAATAAAGAAACACACTTATTATGAATATCAAATATAAACTAATCAAATGTCACTAATATGATAATCCAACTAAGCTCTTAAACCCAACCTTAATTTATTTATTTAACTTAATCTAATAATTTAAGATAACTAAAAAATATAATTTAAGTTAGATTTAAATAGTTTGGTTCAAGTTTAAGAGCTAGGTTAAATTATCATGTAAATAGAATTTGATTAGTCCATATTTGATATTCATATTATGTGCGTTTCGTCATTATATTTTAACCAAATTCTAAGAAAAAGTGTTTTTCTGGGAAACTAAAAATAAAAAGGATTTTTTTCAAAGAATTTTAAAGATTATGAGGTTTTTTTAATTTTCTTAAACCATAGGGAAAGTTTGTGTCGTTTACTCTTAAATTTAAAATATGTATTAAAATGCCCAAAAGTTAATAAGGACTAATTTGTCAAAAAATTTAGGGTAAAATAAAAAATAAAAACTTAGAGGCTTAATATGGAAAAAGAAAAATAAAACAAGTATAAAGGAAAATATTAGTAATCATTCTTATTTTAAAAATTTTATTTTATAAAAATAATATTTTTATGATGTATATTAGTGATAACCATAAAGCAGAAATTTTAAGAAACAAAAAAGGAATAGAGAATAAGAGGGAAACTAGTAAAAATTATAATGCAAAATTATGAATGAGAGAGTAGATATCAACTTGAAGTGGCCATGAGAGAGAAAGTAAAAGAGTTAGAGATAGTTTAAGGTATAGAAAGGAATGCTGTGAAATGATGAAAAGGCAGAGTGGATCTAGAGAGAGAGAGAGATGGCTATGCATCAAATAAGAGGGAAAAGGTGAGACAATGGCCAAAAAATAAAACAAAAAAGGGGAACGACCATAATAAGAGCAAGAATCAAATCAAAACAAAACGAGAGGATATAAACAAACATGAAAAGATTGAGAGCCAGATAAATGGGAAGAGATAAAGAGTATGTAAATAGAATGAGAGTAGGATGATGCCAATTTTGAAATAAGAATAAAATTGAAATGATAAATAATATTAAGAAGAATTATCCAGTAATTTGCAATGTTCAAGATACAATAATGCAGTAGATAATATTGGTAAGCCAAGTGTTAAGAAGCCTATAAAAGAAGAGATGTTCAACAAGCAAGTAGAAAAGGGTAAACAATGCTTAATTAGAATGAAAGTAGGATATTACTAAACATAAAGGCCACAAGAGGATGAACCAAAAACAAAGAACATGTTGTTAAAGCAATTGATCAGATCAAGTCCTATTTTCGTTCTTAAGCCAATCTCTCATGAGGTTATTAGCCTAATGAGTGTTGAGTCATAACTAGTTGAGCATCATTTGCAACCCCATATGATCTAATTTGAAGAGAATGAACCTTTGAAAACTTATGTAAAGTACAAATAATCAATATTCAAATATGTAGGAGAAGTGTTACAAGTCTATGGGATAAATGAGATCTTTTCTATAAGGTCACATACTTCAACTCATCTTCTAGACCCATCAATATTTACTACTTTATAGTAAAGAGTATTCGTTATAGTGTGATAAGGTCTTTAATTATTAAGATCCTTTCTATATTTACTGAGATTTTTCATTTTCTCATTAAGTCTTTAACCACCTTTTTTATAACTTTGTTCATAAGTCCCTTTCCTTTAATTATATATTCCTTTTCTCTCATAGCTTTTGTAGACTAATTCTCACCTTCCTTAATAATGATTACTTTAAAACCAATTGTTTTTGAACCTATTTGTCCCCTCTCCTCCTTTTCTGACCATCATTCCATATGCTCACTCACTCAAGTTCCTAACCCCTCTTACAAAACCAAAACTTTTTGCTAGTCTACTCCTCTACCAACATTGGGTTTAAGCTAAGATGCTTGTCCCTTAACTTCCTCCAGAAATTTTATTCTCTCCTTTCCCACTCATTTTCCACCTCTCACCTCAACATATAATGACTCTACATCCTCTTCTATCAATAATCCTCTTCCTCCACCCCGTATAACACTTTATAAGCTTCTCTAGACCTAGCTTCCCCTTCTTGAATTAACCATTATCCTCCCATTAAACACTAATAATCCACATTTTTGTTCTTCACCCTATCCCAAGGCCTAGAATATAGTGGTAAGCGATAGGGACCCTTTAGTGACATCTAAGAAAATCCTCAACATCAAAGACTCCCATATAATCTCCCATTCACTAGAAATTCTTCAAACTGGAGCTGCAAAATGTGAAACAACATTCGTTAGATCTTTCTCTTAACAAGAGACCCTTATTTCTTTTAATAAAAGCATGAGAAGAAGTACTTTAGACAAATAATGACTTGGAATAATTCTTCATAAAAGAAGAAGATTACTTTCAATTTAATTTTAGGGATGTAACTGATA
This sequence comes from Erythroxylum domingense, assembly GCA_025594535.1. Classification (NCBI taxonomy): domain Eukaryota; kingdom Viridiplantae; phylum Streptophyta; class Magnoliopsida; order Malpighiales; family Erythroxylaceae; genus Erythroxylum; species Erythroxylum domingense. The sequence goes on along the minus strand of JANQBM010000002.1, from coordinate 16,092,585 downwards.
TGAAAAAGGTAATAAAAATGGGTCTATAAAACTAGAGAGGAAAACTAATATCTATAAGGAAAATGAGTCTAGATGTGTGTTAGTAGTGTGTCCTAGGCCAATGATCATATGTGACTTTTGTACTGACATTCTAACTTATTAATAATATATTATGAGGTATTTTTTATATATACATTTATATTATTTATGTAATGTGATTTACATTCCATAAATAGTATTAGGCTCATGTCATCAAGTATGTGTCTTGATAGTAAAACTATACGCATTATAATACTATTCTAAACTATCCCAGGTCGAACGTTATTGGTGGAACTATAACACCTCCTCACCGTAGGGTATGCACCGGGACGCCCGTAGGACATTCCGGTACATATCCTATGATAAGGGAGCGTTACGTGCGATTACTATAATTACTCCATATGGCATCATATCAATTTGAAT
>JANQBM010000002.1:16064586-16079853 GCA_025594535.1 Erythroxylum domingense | reverse complement strand
TAAGGCTGCGTACTATCAGACCTCCACAGACCTCACTTTATTACAGGACTTCATACTGGATGTGATGATGATGATGAAAGATTGACCTTTTGCTTTGAGAATAATGACTTCTACAGTTTCAACACAATTCCTTAAGTCCTTAGAATAATTTCTTAAACCAAAATTTCCTTAAGCCTAACTTCTATATACGATAGAGTTATATTCCCTACTAATTATCCATAGACCAATAAGTCCCTCTGGAAATTTTGCATGCTTTCTAATAATTCTTTCCTCTGAAATGTCTGGTTAGATCTACACACCACTGAAGAGGAGATTATCACATTTTCCTAAATAAAGTGCCAATTTTTGTGCATAACTAGCACTTTTGTTTCCATAATTTGTATATCCACAAACTTAGGATTGTATCCAATAATTATCTTACCATATGCATGAGCATGATGATTGGAGATAAACCTGCATTTAGCACCCAAACTTTACAATTTGTTTAGGTTTTCTAATCTAACTTTGGTTTCCAAAGGATTTTCTTTTAAGATAAAATCTGTCAAAGAATGAAGCTTGTTTGGGCTATTTAATCCTCCGAAATTCCATGTAACAAAATTCATTTAGCTACTCTTTTGTCTTTGGAGCTCTTACCTTATTTGATTTCTCCTTCTCACACTTTGAAAATCATCCTTCACTGCTTCATCACCATCTACATAGGCTAGAGCGAGGGAATATATATTCTCCTTATCTTGCTATTTGATTGATTTGTTCTCATTATAGACTTCACCTAAAGATTGTTAACCTGATGTTTAAAAGTATTCACTTCCTGGCTTACATGTTTTTCTTTATTAGTCTTTATAAAAGGTTGAACCTTCATTGAAGCTTGGTCCATTAGATGTTCTTCCCTATTCAAATCAAAGTCCTTATCCTCTTTCTCTATTCCTATAAGTTCATTATAATCCCCTTTCTTGAATTTTTTCCCTTTAGGTATTCATTTCTTACCTTAAGCTTTTAGTAAAGGTTTCCTCTGTAGCTTATGAAGATATTGTCATTATGTATTGTTCCATTAAAACCTAATCTCATCATAGTTATGTAATCTAGAAGTTACTTATTACTATCAACACTAACACATAATCGAGCATATCTAATTCTCCTCCTTCTGGCATCCTTACAAAGAGGTTTTCTAGAAAGGCTCGCTATTAAGCCCTTTAGTTTTCTAATATTTCAAAGGAAATTTATGAAGATTCACTCATAAAGTAATAAATTATTGTTCGATATTTTCTATTAGAATCTTGGTTTCCATAGTTGAAGAAATAGAGGAATTTAGTCAACATGCCAGGGACCTTCCTCCACTACCTTCCTTCAGAACCTTTGATTGGGAAGTGAATGTGAAGAGGATTATGTTGTCCTCAGAGCATATAATATCCATAGTTCCTATTATTTTCTCCATGTTCATTGCCCATCATTGTAATATAAGGAAGGGAGGCCTCATCCATAAAAACCCATCATCATCGCATTTCAGGACCTCGCGCCAGTCTGGAGCCCCTCCATCTCTGAAGATACTATTAATTCTACCATTATACTAAATAAGGTTAGAGCAATAAGGTTAGAGCAAAAAGGAGAGGACAACTTCGGTCAGAAAACCACACACATCCATGCATATCTACTCACGTGGTTGGGAATAACAAATTTGGAGAGAAATACAACACAAAAGACATTAACATTCGGTTTAAAACCTTAAGATCTATAAATGACCTCCCAGCTCAAAAGAACAAAAGAGAGAATGAAAGAAAGAAGCAAAGGAAGAGAGAATGCAAAGAACCTAGATATTAAGAGAAACGAGTGACTACCGACTAACTGAGGGAAGGGGGAGAAGGGCAAATGAAACAAAAATAGTAACTAAATAACGCGACCTGAACTGATTCGGAGCTATTGAACTCACCAACTACACGGCACTGGTTACAGTAGATAGATCTAGATCTGGCAACATTCTCCTCGACCAGCACCGATGTTAATAGTAAAACTAAAAAGCATGATTTTCACAAATACAAGACTTCAAAAACGCAAGAAACGAAGAAGATATACTAAACAAGAAGATAAAGAGCAAAGCTTTAGATCTGAAAGCATACCGCGAAGTTTTAGATCTGAGAAACAATCAGAAGATGTAAAAATTAAATAGAAAATGAGCAAGAGAAAAGTAGATTGGGAAGTTACCGGTGGAGAAGACGGAGGAGAAACGCGTTGATTCACTTTACCTAATCACTTTCCCTTTCCATCAATTTCTTCCTAGCTTAACTCATCTCCTTCTCAACAGTTTGCTTCTAGCTTGCACTCTTGCAGCTAGATGATCGATGAAGAGGCAGATCATATTACAGGGGAGTGGAAAGCTTAATGGAAGATGGGCTTTTCCTTCGGGCATTTCTTCGAGAACTAAGGGATTTAAGGTTTAGAGATAGGTGCTTGAGACTATAAATATGTAAGTAATTAATAATTAATAAAAAATTATTATATTTTATATAGTTAAAGATATGTACATATAATAATAAGCTATTTTATAATTTTATTATTAAATATTAAGGTCAATCAAATAAATATTAATCACTTATAAAAAGTAAATTATTAATATAAATAAAAATTGATAATCTCATCATCATCTTCATAATATAATATATTAATTACCATAATATGAAATTGATAATATGTAGTTTTTTATATAGGTATTGGGATGTAAATCAATCTTATAAATATCGTATCGATACCAATATCGATCGATACTAGGTATCGTTTCGAGGGTACAAAAAGATCATGTTCAAAGTAGCTTCTACATAAGTTTTTTAAATTATAAAATAGTCCCTAAATTTTTTAAAAATTATAAAATAGTCTCTCAATATATCGTACTATATAATTTATAAATTGGCATCGACTCTATCTCCAAAAATCATAAAAGTAAAAATTTGAAATAACAACAATCTATTTGTTTCCATTAATATTACTTTTAATATATTTCACATATAAATAATAATTACAATTAATAAAAAATATCATTTATTCATCATATGATTATAAAGTTAAGGAAAATAGAAAGTACTTAAAATGTTATAATTTCATCATATAATAAATAATAATTACATAAAGACATCAAATAAAAAGAATAATAAAGTTCAATAACTCTCTCAGTATTACAACAAAAGTCTGTGATGAGAAAATAACCAACTAATAGTGAAACCTAAAACAAAAAAGTTTATAGTTATATTTATATTGCATAAATAGAATTTAACATATGTATCAAATACAAGTGAATTAAAAAGAAAAGAATAAATGAAAAACTAAAACTTCATTTAATCGAATATCTACTCAAATTGTATTGACCTCAATTTTCATTTGGTTTAAAATTGTTATCATTGAAAGGAACCTAATCATCACCATCATTCAAATTCACTACACTAAATGACATGTCAATACCATCTTCCAAGTTATTCGCGTCTACGAAACTCGATTCCTCAGGAACCCAATCTGCCATAAGATCGATATGGTCAAGGCAAATTGAATCTACATAATTAATTGCTCTATTAAGACTCCTAGTAAATAAATAAAATAAAATAATTCATAAATTACAAGAATTATAGTCAACTAAATAATGATAATAACGTACCTTTCTCGAAGCTTTAAAAAGACTAAGTCATTCAATCTTTTGTATTCCAATATATTCTTTTTCTTGGATTGGATGAATTCAAACATGCTCCAATTACTTTCATACCTTATTTGAATTATAAACCTTTGTAATTCTAGAATACCACTCCTGAATTGGTCATACCAAGCAACTGCAAATAAAATAAAGTGATGATTAATTTTCAATATTTAACAAAAACGAAAAAATATATACTTAGATTAAGCTTATCTTTTTAACAAATAGCAATAGACATCCCAAAGTCACCAAAAGCATCAATATAAACCTCCATTTGTGAGCTTAGAAGATCTTACATCATCTTATAGGCAACAATTGTTGTAATAGTTAATAGCACTCCCCCTATTAACTTTAGCTTGCTTTGTAAACTTGGTTTGAAATAGACACTAGGATTAAAAATGTCTCAGCTACAAACAACAAAGAGCAAAGTTGTCTTTCTCATCTCTCATTGATGACTGTAAGATAAGGTATGTACAAAGAAGATCTATTTTTCAAAATTGTTTTGATTGCTTCCTTTACACTCTCCATGACATCATAAAAATAATCTATTGTTGCCTTCTTATTACTATCATCTAAATGAGGTATCCTCACTAACGGCTCACAAACTCAAATGAAAAATTTACATTGGGGGATAAAAATCAAGATCTTTTAGTATAGTTCTAGAAAATTCCAATTCAGCATTACATCTAACATGTCGAGATGCAATCTACTTATCACTTGTCAACATTTGCTTCAACTCCTTCATCAAAACAAACCTCTAAAGTGATAAGGAACTAGTTGAAAATCTTGTAATAGCACGAGGACATAAATTCCTATCATTGATAAAATCTTCTCTTATTAAATTCAAGACTCATGCATGATTGTAGATTAACTTAGTCACTTTTTTTTTGGCTTTTTGTACAGTCTCATCAGTGATAGGAAAAAATATAACATTTTTTATATTTTTTAACATCAAGTTAATGTAATGCGCATCATAAGGAGTTTAATAAAGGACTTACACCTGCTTTGTAATATTTTTCCAAGTGCTTTATAAGTAGAATCATTATTAGTAATAAAATGAACAGTATTTCCATAACTTTATCAAATATTTGAAATAGACTATTAGCATATCTAATAATGCCAGATGCAATAGGCTTCAAAAACATTGTCCTTTTTATACAATAAACCAAAAATTAATAATACACACTTTTCTTCTATTTTTCCAATTATCACATATAATTGAACACCTATAAGCAACCCAAGTTATTCTTCCTTCATCCAAATAACTGTTTTTTCAAAAACAACGATGTTCAAAAGTTTACCTCTATAGTCATCAATTGAAGGAGCTTTGTATCTTAGATCATAAGAGGCAATAACATCCACCATATATTGGTAATCATAAGACTAGGCAACATTGAATGTTATACATGAATCAATACCACCATCTAGCTATTGCTATGTCCACATTATGAGCTACTTTTTTAAAATGTAAGGCACTACCAATTAAAACTTGAGCTTTAGAAGTTGTTTGTGGTACAAAAAAGTTGGCTACATGTCTTCTTCTTTTGCTTACATCATGTGCAATATTCCCTTCTTATTGGATATTAATACCACCTTCAACATCCTCATTAGCATCCTAACTACCACAAAAGGAACTTCTACTATGAATTTCGTAGTTTAGTCTACGCCTTATATCTTTTTCATGCTTATACTCTTCAAGAAAAGTTTTATTTTTCATTTCACATCATGGCTCACTTTCTTACAAGGCTCCACATCACCTTTGATTTCATCTAAATGCTTCTCTAATTTTATGATTCCTCATATTTCAAATGCTTGTTATAATACAAACAAATGATATGGTTTTTTATTTTAGGAACCAATCTAATATGAGTCCAAGCTAGATCATTGAATATTTTTGAAGCGACTAAATTATTAGGAGTACTTAAATTTTCTTTCATTTATTTGTAAAAATAAATAAAAACATAAATTAAAAATAACTTAATAACTTCATATCAAAATAAATTTGTTTATAATAATAGGAAGAAATAGAGCAACAATAAATTTTCAACAACCATAAGATATATAAATGTAAGTGAACTTTATGAACTTATGTAAATGGTTTGTTAAGAAATTTTGATACTTAAGCACATTCTACTTAAGAAATTCTTATATTTCTTAACCCAAACTTCAAATATATATACATTGATTGCTACACTTTATCAACTATAATCCATAATGTGTAATTATATAGTTTAAACATAAAGTCACAATTATAACCCATTTTTTATGATTACATAATTCTACCATAAAGTCAAAATTATAACTCATTTTGTGTGATTACATAATTCAACTATATCTCACAACTATAAGTCATTTTGTGAGTTAAGAATAAATAATATTATTTATTATATTATTTGTTGTATTCTTGTATCACTAGAATTTTCCATCTTGGGACACACGTCATTTTCTAATTGTACCATACCTTATATAAATAAAGGAGAGTACGCCTAGAGGCATTATTCTGGAGCATTCATATTTTCTAATAATATTCGTCTTGGTATTAGAGCTAGAAAAATCATCATTAATCGTGTCAATTAGGAACCAAAACCCTACCACCTTTCATTTAGAAACCTCTGTCACCACTGAGAACTCTATCCCTCTCTCTTTGTCAGTAAACAGTTCAACTACAAAAGAATCCACTGTCTCACCCAACCTCAACATTCCCTTTCAGCTTCCACAGTCGTCCTGGTCCTTCTCTTTTGGCCCACCAATTTTCTCTACCACCCATCCTTCCACCCTCCCATATACATCAATCCCTATTCCTCTCACCCGCCTACCTCTCCTTCAACCTTCGTCACTCCTTCATTGTTCCCAAATTTCAATCCCTATACCTACCTATTCATCCTAGTGGCTCATCAAGCACCTAGTGTGGCCATGAAACCTGTTCCTTTACTAAACTCCTTGAATCAAGTCAACTCCATCAAGTTGGATGGAGATAATTTAATCACATGGGAATCAATGGTCCTTCCTATCATCAGAGGTCATCGTCTTGAAGGATACCTCTTGGGTACCTAAGCTAACCCACTTGAGTTCACTCTTAATGAGGCCAAAAAAGTTCTACCAAAACTGGCATTTGAAGACTGGCAAGCCACAAATCAAATTCTTCTGGGTTGGCTTCTCAGCATAATGACCCTAGAGATTGCCTCTCAGATGACGCACTGTAAGACATCATCTACTCTATGGAAGGGAGTGAAAGAATACATCGATGCAAATATAAGATCTAAGGTCATCTTTTTGAAGAATGAGTTTCAATGCACTAAGAAAGGGAGTTTGAAGATGAAAGAATAATTAGCCAAAATGAAATCCATCTCAGATAATCTCACCCTTGCTGGTGCTCCCCTATCTATCAGTGATTTAATCAGTTAAACTCTCGTTGGTCTTGACACAGAGTATACTCTTATTGTTATACTGCTCTCTGAAAAAGAGAATCTGATCTGGAGCGACCTTCAATCTAAATTGCTCACTTTTGAATCTTGACTTGAGCAACTTCAATCTTCGTCTCAATCCTCCCTTTCTAATTCCTTTGCAAATTTGGCTTTTCAGCAATAGGGTCAGAATCATTTTGATGCCTCTAGAGGTAGAGGAGGATGACGAGGACGAGGTAAAGGTGGTTGTGGAAATGGAGGCCAAAAGCAATCAGGTAAATTTGAAACACTTTGTCATCTTTGCAAGAAACTAGGACATGAGGTAGCGGATTGCTGACACCATTATGATCGTAACTACAGAGGACCTCCTAAGAAAAATGAGAATGCTTTGGCTTACACGGCAACCTCAGACACTGTAACAGACCCAGCATGGTATTTAGATGCTGGAGCCACTCATCATGTTACTCATACTTCTAAAAACGTGGACTATATCAATGCTAGTTCAGTTATAAATTCGCTTTTTGTTGGTGATGGTGCTTCTCTTAAAGTTATGAAGTTTGGGAATTCTAAACTGATATGTGATAATCCTAGTAAGTCTTTGAAAATCCAAAATGTTCTTGTGGCTCTTAAAATCAAGAAAAATCTTATCAGTGGATATAAACTCACAAATGACAATTCAAATATTTTTGTTGAAATTCACTTACGTGGGCGTTTTGTGAAGGATAAAAGTAGTAATAAAACTCTGCTACAAGGTACTACAACACATAGGTCTATTCGGGGTCTCTATCAGTTCAAGAATGGTGTGGTGCCTACTAATGTTGCTGCTATTAATTTTATTTTTGGTAGAAGCAATTCTGAATTAGAATAGAAATGTCAGTCACATGCTTTTCTTTCTGTCGTTGAATCTTGGCATAAAAGGCTTGGTCATCCACATAGCCAAGTGTTGAAGAAAGTTCTTAGTGATTATAATGTCGATTTAAATTTTAATGAAGAATTTACTTTTTGTGATGCTTGTCAACTTGGCAAATCCCATAAGCTTCCCTTTCCAGTTTCTCAATCTCATGCTTCACACCCTCTAGATTTAATTCACATAGATTTATGGGGTCCTTTACCAATTAAATCCACATTTGGGCATAAATGTTATATAAGTTTTTTGGATGATTGTACACGCTATCTTTGGGTGTATCCTTTGAAATTGAAAAAGGAAGCACTGTCAGCATTTGTCCATTTCAAAAACATGATTGAAAATCAACTGGAAAGAAAATCAAAGTGGTCCAAAGTGACTAGGGTCAATACAGGTCATTTAAACCTATATTAGATAGTCATGGCATTATATTTTGACATTCTTGCCCCTACACATCTATTCAGAATGGTCGAGTTGAAAGAAAACATCAACATTTAGTTGAAATGGGTTTGACCCTTCTTGCTTAGGCCAAAATGCCACTATATTACTGGTGGGAAGCTTTTTCTACTACTGTGCATCTGATAAATAGGCTACAACTCCGGTTCTGAGTAATATATCACCTTTTGAAAGTCTGTTTGGAAAGATGCCTAATTACAGTGGCCTTAAAACTTTTGGATGTGCTTGTTTTCCTTGCCTACGACCATACAATTAGAATAAATTTTAGTTTCATAGTACTAAATGTGTGTTTCTTGGTTACAGTAGGTCACACAGGGGATATAGATGTCTAAGTTCTACCGGTAAAGTATATATATCTCGGTATGTTATATTCAATGAAGAAGATTTTCCCTTCAGCAGTGGTTTCTTGAACAACAACCAGCGGTCTCTGAAGTTGTAGAACTCACTAATACATTTCCTATTTTATCACAAGACTCTAATCCTGATAATGAGTTGCAGGGTCAATAGGTGAATTCGCCTTATAATTATTCTCAGTCAGAATTTTTTACAGGAGATCATATTAATGGTGACTCTCCTACACCTCAAGAACCTCTTAATTCACAACACATCTCACCAAATGGCGAACCAACTGCAAGCCCTCCATTAGAATTTTTCTAAATATCCTCACCTCCTTTTGCCGAGTTGAACACGTCTCCCCTACTTCCCAATAACCCAAATAGCCAACCGGTAACTTCCCAACCAGTTGTCACATCAAAACACTTCTCACCAAATGCCTAACTAACTATAAGCCCTCCATTAGAATTTTTCCCAATATCCTCACCTCCTTTTGCTAAGTTGAACACTTCTCCCCTACTTCCCAATAACCCAAATAGCCAACCTGTAACTTCCCAACCAGTCGCATCTTCTCCATCCTCGAATAACACCAATCTAAGCCCACAATCGTCTTTACCCACATCAGAACCAACCATCTATCCTCTTTCCACCCAGTTTCCTATTACCTCAAATACTCACCCCATGTAGACCGGCAATAAACAAGGAATATATAAGCCCAAAGTACCTTCCATTGGTTTGACTCAATCTGACATCTCTGTTCCTCGAACACCTAAAGAGGCTCTACAATCTGCTATGGAAGCTAGCAATGATCAATGAATTTCTTGTGTTAAAAAGGACTAAGACTTGGACCTTAGTTCCAAGACCCCAAAAGTAACGAGTTGTTGAAAATAAGTGGATATTCAAGCCCAAGTTCAATCAAGATGGGTCCCTTGCCACAAGAATAGCACAGTTGGTGGCAAAAGGCTTCTAATAAATAGAAGGTATTAATTTCTATGACACTTTTAGTCCAGTTATAAGGCATCCATAATCAAAATCATTTTAGCTCTTGCAATTTCTCTCAACTGGGAGATCAAACAACTTGACATTAATAATGCCTTTCTAAATGGTTTTCTCATTGAACCTATATTTATGGAACAATCGGAAGGTTTTGTTGATCCTACTTGACCTCACTGTGTATGCAAACTATCCAAGGCTCTCTATGGCCTCAAACAAGCCCCGTGGGCATAGTTTGATAGGCTCAGAAATGTGCTGCTATGTTAGGATTCACTAACACCAAAAGTGACATTTCCTTGTTTATCTACTATGACAAGTCTCAAACTCTTATGACACTAATCTATGTTGATGACATACTAGTTACAGGAAGTAATGCTTATAGCTTGAAGTGCTTTAATGAAAAGCTGCATAACATTTTCTCTCTTAAAGATCTTGGATTTCCGCATTACTTCCTCAGAATTGAAGCGTGTTGCGATAGATCTGGGCTTTATTTGACCCAAGAGAAATATATCTCTAATCTACTGGACAGATTTCAAATGAGCAATGCATCACCTTGCCAAACTCTAATGGCTACATATAAATCCATGTTAGTACACTTTAGAGAGCCACTTGCTGTTCCCTCAATATACAGAAGTGTAGTCGGTGCATTATGGTACTTATGTAAATACTCGCCCAGATCTTAGTTTTAGTGTTGGAAAGTTGAGCCAATTTCTTTCTAAGCCAACAACAGAACACTGGAAAGTGGTCAAACGTGTCCTGAGATATCTTAAAGGTACCATTCACTATGGAATTCTTATTCGACCATCAGTCTTGCTTGACATTGTGGCCTATTTTGATGTTGACTAGGCAACATGCCTTGATGATAGAAGATCAATTAGGGGGTATTGTGTGTTCCTTGGGGAATCTCTTGTGAACTAGTCATCTAAAAAGTAGAAAGTTGTTGCTCGTTCCAGTACTGAATCAGAATATCGCTCTCTGGCCAATACTACTGCTGAAATCTGTTGGGTAAAGTGTCTTCTCTCTAAACTTCACTTACGACTTAAGCATATACCTGTTATATGGTGTGATAACACCAGTGCAGTAGCCTTGGCCTCAAATTCGATGCACCATGCTAGGACCAAACATATTGAAATAGATGCTCATTTTGTAAGAGATCAAGTAATGTCAAAGCACTTAACCGTCCGATATGTACCCACTGAGTATCAACTCGCTGATTGCTTCATAAAACCTCTTCCATATGCCCGATTCTGGTATTTGAGAGACAAGCTAGGGGTAACAGTGACTCCATTAAGAGCAAGTCAAACAACCAGCAAAAAGAAATGGAAAAGACAAGAACCTCGAAGTCAATGAGGGAGTTAAGAATAAATAATATCATTTATTATATTATCTGTTGTATTCTTGTATCACTAGAATGTTCCATCTTAGGACACACGTCATTATCTAATTGTACCATACCTTATATACATAAAGGAGAGTACGCCTAGAGGCATTATTCTAAAGAATTCATATTTTCTAATAATATCTGTCTTTGTGTGATTACATAATTCAACCATAAACTTGTATCTCTAAGCTCAATTTGTGTAATCACATATTTAACCATAAACTCACAAATATAACTCATTTTGTGTAATTACATAATTCAAACATAAACTCAAATCTATAACCTATTTTGTATGAATACATAAATACATAACTATAACTCATTTTGTATTATTACATAATTTAACTATAAATTTAAGTGATGATATCTAACTATCATTAACTAACATCTTTAACTTAATTTGTGTAATCACATAATTAAACCATAAATTAACTAACCCATTTTATATATTAAAATTTTTAATTCATAATACTTAACCAATTTATAATAAAGGCTGACATTTAATTCAAATTTCTCAAATGTCAAACAATAATAAAAACTTCAAATCTATATTCAATCCTCAATTTCTAGAATCCAACCATCATAAATGACAAAACACATCTAAATTCCAAATACTACAATTCTATATAGAATCCTCAATTTCTAGAATTTAGACAAATCAAACACATCTATCCTCAAGTTCTAAATTCTAAACACATGTACAACATAACTACACAACACAACAAAAAATTAATCAACTCAAGCTTCAAACACACATTCAAAGCTTAAGCATATATTCAACGATAAAGGAGTGATTGCGTGTGGGGTAGGGTGCATCCATACAAGTTTTTGATTATAAGAGAGTGGCAACTGCAAGAGAGTTAGGTGACTACTTGAGTGTAACGAAGGAGTGATTGTGACGGAGTCAAGAGAGGGTGAGGCGACTGTAGCTTAGGTGAGAGAAAGTGACTAAGAGAGGCGATTATAGTGGAAGACGGTAGAGAGTGACACCACAAGAGGGGGGTTATGTGACTAGCAGAACTTGATGGAGGCGATGGTGGTGGACACTGGACATTGGACAGGGTAGAGGATAAGCGGTTGTCGAAATGGGGATGATTCTGGGAAGGATTCAGGGGGTTAGGTTTTTAGGATTAACTTTTTTAATTTTGCAATTTATTCATTATTCAAATTTACATTTAAGTCCGATATTCAATCGTCATTATGAATACTGACTAATATCAGTTGGTAAAGGCCAGTATAGGTCAGTACAGTACTGATAAGTCTAGTTTCAGTTTTCAGTCGTTACGACACATATCAGTTGATACTAGTATGAAATGCAAGCCCTATTATAAATATGATATAATTTTTTAATTTATTATAAAATAAATATAATTAAAAAATAAAAAAAATAAAAATAAAAACAATAATTAATTATCTTATTTATTGGTTACTATATAATTTTTATTTAATAAAGAATTAATTTCTTATATAATAATATTTCAAAATTTTAATAAAATAAAATACATATTATCATATTTTTAATATAAGTAATAAATAAAAATAAAAACAAGTAATTTTCTTAACTATTGTAATTTATTAATCCTTAATTGGTTTTCCACTAAAAGATTTTAGTGCAATTACATTTTTTTAGAAGAAAAAATGGTATTGTTGAATAGATATGGAAGGTAGTACAAATCAGCATAACTGGGAGGGGATTACCCTACTACAATCCTTACAAAATCATATAAGGTGGAAGGACAAAAAATAAAGATGTTATACTATTAGATCAGCATGAACCATATGTGATTTCAGACATTCAGGGAGGAGAGAATGTTGGTAGTGCAGTGGAGATGCAGCCTCTTCACTATCATAAGATCTCAGATCTATCGGATTATGTCTATTTGTAGGGACTCCAATGAAGAGCTCTGGTTGGCGAATTGTCTAAAGTTTCTTTCTCTCCATAGTATATATACGCAGAGTATCAAAGCTAGAATGTGTATGAATTTATCATGTTGTAGTCCAACAGATTGAGCTGATAAGTGGTGAAAAATATCATAGAGAGAGTGCCTTTGATCAGTTTATAAACATTTTCTTCGAATGTTCTGCTATATAATATTATTGAAGGAGCACGTAAATAATAGATGGTCTCTTGTTTCGACTTGAGCCTGGCACATAGGATAATTTTCATCCATTTGGAGGCAGTCAACTGTCATTAGATTGTTCTGAATTGCTAGCCAAAGTATAAAAGATAAGCGGGGAGAGAGGGCCATGCTCCAGATGATGCTGTGCTATTCATCGATGGGATGTCTTCATCTCAGCAGTTCTTTAGTTACCTTGTTGGTAAGAGTATGGATTGCTTGTCCTTTCTAATAGAAAATATCAGAAGAGCACAGGTTTAGTAGGTATGTAGGTTGCAAATGCATCAGGTTAGGTGGGAGCTGCCAGGAGTTAGCATAAATGACTGATGTCACTTAAGCATTGAGAGGGAAGGATGAAGATGGGTTCCTGGTTTGGATGAGTGAACTGTGCCTTGACCAGCTATCATCCCATAATGAAATGAGTAGGCCATTACCAACTTTGCTTGTGACATCGGGTTGAACTATGTCTTGCAAGGCTAATAATTGGTTCAAGAAATGTGAGTGAGAAGAGCTTTTGTTTATTTTCCAGATGCATCTTCCCTGCAAAAAGTATGAATGAGGCCATCTAACCCATAATGATCGCTTATCAAATAAAATCCACTATATCGTTTTAGAAGTAAAGCTTAGTTTGTAGTTCAAACAGAGGAGATGTTTATGTTGGAGTTATGTAAATATAGTACCCTGGAAAGTAAGTGTATTTACTTATAACTTAATTTTCTTCCAGTTACTTTTGTAATGAAAATATTTATTGTTAATAAAACAAAAGAGTTTGGTTTTTATGAACATTATACATCTAGTCATAAGGTACCAAGATTCTTTTATAAGTAATATACATATATAGAGAGATGTGTTGGAAATATGTATATTATAAGAATCTAAAATAATGGATTCACAGTTGAATAATCAAGTTGGTTGTTTGATTATGGTTTAGACTATAGTGTTGCGATTTATCTCCGTGTAAGTAAAAGAGTTTACTTTAAGGGAATGATAAGTTTCATATCATGATAGTAGTTGACTATCGATAGTGACACTATTAAATGAATCTGGAATCAAGTATGTTTAAAAAGAATAAAGTGGATCGTTACTTTAATCTTAAAATATACAACTTAAGCATACGTTTATTATGGACCATAAACTTACTGAATGGTGAACTTATATGTGTTTCATTATAATTCTTGATATGATCGGAATGGATTTTTACAAAGTATTAATCTAGTGTCTGTATGTTAGAATTTAATTAAAATATGTATCAGGGAACAATCATTCAAATAAAGAGTTTATAGTGATATCATCACTTCTAGATGTTTTATGGAGATTGGGGATTAAACTAGTGCCAGTAGTTTGATGGACTGGCTGCCCATCAAGTCTTGACACCAAGATGAGATCTTGTGTGTTAATCACCATATAGAGTAAAACAGAAGATCTAGAAGGAAAAACCAATATAAGGGAAAAATGGTAATTTTACTCTTTATTGTGCAGATGACTATAATATGGTTTATATTAAAGTTTGCAATTGAACATATTGAAACATGTGTTCTCATAATATTTAGTAATTTAATAGTTCAACTAATTGTCTTTAATGGAATGACATTTAGTTAATAAGCTAGAATTAATTCTAATAAGATTAAATTAATTCTAAGCTTATTGGAGCTTGAATTATCTAAGTCCAATAAGATTCCCCATTTGGCTTTAAAGAAAGTTATAAGGCTAAGTAAGAAATATAAATAGAGGTTTTAAAGCCCATGATTGAATGTTAGGCTTGTACTAATTAATGGTTAATTAGAAACCCAAATGAACATTTAGAAATGGGCTAGGTTTTGGTTAATTTGATTAATTAAATTAAAACAAAGTTATTAAAGATAAATGGAGATGGAATTTCAGTTTTAGTGGGTAAATGTGCAGCTGCACATTTAACATTAGTTTGCTACATTTAATATGTTTTTAACATGCTTTATCATCATTAAATGGAGTAATAACCTTATCATTAAATGGTTTAATGGTGGTCTTTTAAT
>JANQBM010000002.1:15996582-16009154 GCA_025594535.1 Erythroxylum domingense | reverse complement strand
TTTAAATGGACTTTTTGAGTCAATTTTGTGAGTTATCATTCTTGTGAGGATTTTGATTGCTAAGGAAAAGAGATAAGGGGATATGATATCTCCTTGTCTGATTTCTCTCGCCTTTTAAAGGTTAGGATAACTTCCACATTGATAATTACACTGTAGGAGGTAGTTAATAATTAATAGTGGATCAATTGATAAATATGGGTTAGAATAGAAATGATTGTATGGAATGATATATAAAGTTCTGTTAAATGAATCAAAAGCTTTTCAAAAGTCAAATTTTAAGGTACATCTCTTGATTGACTTTTTAGAGTAATAACAATTGAAGATTTTTGAGTAATTAAGATGTTATATCTAATGTTTCAACCTAAAACAAAATTTGATAATGAAAGAATAGTAATATTAGACAAAATTATTTTAAGCCTACAAGCTAGGATCTTAGAGATGGCTTGTAGATTATGTTACAACAGGATATTGGTATGAATTCTTAAAAGGAGTTAGGTTAGGAATTGTAGGAGTAAGGTTTAGAAAGGTTTAGTTAAGCTCTTTTAGCAAAATACATGTTGTAAAGAATTTTTAAGCAACCTTGGTTAGGTGTGGTTCCAACAAGCTCCATGACTTTTAGAAAAAGAAGGCATCGAATCCATCAAGTCTTGGAGCCTTATCGAGACTAAAGCAAAAAATGGCATTCTTAATCTCAAGATGAGTTCTCCACTTTGGGATTGACTATGGAAGGCTGAGATAAAGCTAGAGGGGATGGGGGATGGATTGGTAGTTCGAGGATTAAAGTCAAGGAAGGATTTAAAGTAATTGTAAAAAAAACTCTTAAGTTGATATTGATTTGAACATGAAGTTCTGGTATGGTCTACGATCCCAAAGAAGATCTTATTAGTATTTCTTCTAGACTAGATGGCTCTAAAGAATAAGGTTGAATTAGAGCCCTTTTACTTCCACTATACATTTTTGTCTTTCTGCTTAAATAGGGAATTGTAGGATTCAAGGGCTCGCAAATAATTGTTGACTTTGTCCTTCTCCTTAAGTTTCAATTCGGAGTTAAGAGGTTTAACATACATCATACTTTGGACTATTTAAAGTTCTTTTCTAAATTTGTTAACCTCTTTTTATAGATATTATTTTAAGTGTGTTTTGTTAAATTCCTTTAATTCTTTCTGGACAATCTTTATTCTAGTAACAAGTTTATAAGCTTAGTAGCCTTCAACTTGAGTATCTAAAGCCCTACTTAGAAGATTTTCATATCCCTCCACATTGGCCAAGAAATTAAAGAATATAAAAGGAGTCTTTAGTTTCTTCACGTGCAGGTATAAGGGGGTGAATTGAAGCACTCGAAGAAACAAAAAACCCATAGTTACTGAGAAATTGTGTAAGCCATTCAGAGTTTGTAAGGCATCTATCCAATTTTTTCTGACTATTTTTCCTCCATCATATTTGTTAAACCAAGTGTAATGATATCCATTATAAACAAGATCTACAATTCCAATATGGTTTTGGTATTCTTTGAAATCATCATCTATATGCCCTTTATTAGCTTTTGAACTTTATGTTTCATGGGAAAAGTGGGTGCAGTTGAAATTTCACATGATGATCCAAGTAATTTTCATATTAAGGGTTATTTCTTTGAGGTTTTTCCATAGGATAACTCTACGAGAAGAAAAATTAGAAGCATATACGAATAAAAATACATAATTATTACTAAAAGGGAACGGAGCATACTTGAATATAGAGAAGTTGATTAGTATATCTAGTGTATTTAGTATTTGGGTTATGTTAAGGTTAAAAGCAAACATTATTCTACCCAAAAATTAAGAAATGTGATTTGAGAGCGCATACCATTTATTCTCCAAGAACCATAGTCCCTTATTAAAAGTAGGTTATTTGATTTTTGTCTCTAAAAGCCAAAAAGGAGGGCAGTTTGCATTTAACGTAGATTTCTATGGCCTGTTGCTTTTTTAGGACAATCAAGGCCCATGGTGTTCTATGTTATAATCATGGTTGAGTAGGGCTTTGAGAGCCTTTGTCTTTATGTTTTCTACTAGATTTCCTTCTTAAAATAAGAAAGGATTCGGGGAATAATCTTTACTAGAAAGATTAGGGTCAACAAAGGGTTTCATTTAATGAAGAATGGCCCAAACCTAGATTTGATCAAGGGCTTATCCTTGGCAAAAAGCTCTTTAATTTAGTGTCTTATAAAGAGGAAGAGGCTTAAGCATTAGTGATTTATTCAAAGGGAGGATTTCGAGAGTTAGGTTCATCTTTTAAAGGAGGGGTGGCTTGAGGGTATAGGTGATTGTTAGGTGTTAAAGAAGAATAAGAGGAGGTAGAGGGGTTACTCGAGTCAGAGGACCAGATTTTTGGCTACAAGTTCCTTAGCTGTAGGTTTCTTAAAGGAGGAAGGACTATTTAAGGGTTTTAAGGAGATTGATTTAGGCTCCTAGGCTTTTTCCTTAAGCCAATTTCTAGTTTAAGGATTCTGACTCCATTTATGGGATATAAAATTGTTATTTCAGTGGGGGAAGTGGTTCCATCTTCTTCTAACCTTAATACTTTAAGGGGTAAAAGCCTAAATTAGGGCTACATTTTTTTGGGTTTGATCAATTTAAAACCAAATCTTTTAAGTTGCTCAATAAAGGTCTAATAGTTCATGGGTCGACTCAATTTTAGACTATTTTGGACAAAAATTATGAAGTGTCATACATGCGTCGTTATGTAGAAACATGTTTGCCTAAACAGTGAACATTGACTTCTTTTACTTATTAAATAATTGCAATTTCGCTTGGTATCAAGACTATTAGTAAATTACCACCAAAATTTAAAAAATAACATATCTATTAAACACATTCGTATAGCTTATCTTGTACCTCACTCACTCATAGAGACACAGATCAAACCTCATCGTTACTTTTCGGTGTTGTCTTTCTCTCTTTTACTGTCGTGCCTTTTTCGATACGTTGCTTAATATACCCCTCTTTTTTTCTCTCTCTTATCACTAATCCATTAGTTGTTTAATTTTCTGTGACGGGTATTTACAAGATGAAGTAGCTAGCCAACCTAGAGCAATTGGTTCTCAGAGGACTTCTCTATAAGTTTGACATAAATTAGAAAGCATATATTTCGAAGTGATTATGCAAAGCATGCGTACCTACTTTCACTTATTACATGATGAAACTACCGTGACAAACTTAAAAAGCCTCCAAAGGACAACGCTTGGATTCTACCACATTCTTGCAGCGAAGTTTATCATGGTCCCTTGAAGCACAACTATGGTCATTTCTGTTTATTTTTGTGCCATAAACTATTTCCTTCATGCCCAATACTCATTAAAACGAGATGCTTTGTGGGAAATTTGAAAATGTTAGGCGATGTGCGCATAAGCTGCTTTCGTGCGATAGTGTGTGCTATAAATTATTGGATTATGGAATTCACTAGTGCAAAGAGATTTGCCATCGTGGGCCTTGTCCACCTTGTCACCCTCGTAGGGTTTATAGATTCTGTTATGGGAAGACATTGGAGGAGAGAGACTGTTGTGAGAGGCAATTTCAATGCGAGAATCCTTGTGACAGATTATTGGGGTGTGGGAAGCATATTTGCCAGAGAGGGTGTCATTTAGAGGAATGTGGGGGATGTCCTCTTCAGGGGAAGAGATCGTGTCCATGTGGAAAAAGAGTGTATAAAAGAATTCCATGTGATGTTTTTGTGCCTGTTTGCGGTGTTACTTGTGATAAGAAGTTGAGTTGTGGTTATCATAGGTGCCTTGGAAGATGTCACCAGGGACCATGCTTAGAGACTTGCAGACTTGTAGTCACCAAGTCCTGCCGTTATGGTGGCCTGAAGAAAGAGGTAAACATACATCAGTCTAGGCCATTACTTTATTAGACTGACCTTCGCATTTCACTTTTTTTTTTTGCAATTTAGATAGTTATTATGACCTTTGATTATATGGGCAATGAATCTGTTTCCCTTCTTTATTCTTGATTTTCATAAACTTGTTGCTAGTTGCATATTGGAAGATTTAACTAAATTTAGATTAGTTTCCTTGCTGTCAAGATTTGGTTTGTGAAAAGAAATGCCAGCGACTAAGAGATTGTGGACGACATGCATGTAAGCGTCGATGCTATGATGGTGACTACCCACCATGTGGAGAGGTGTGTCTTGCAATATAAGCTTGTGCTTTATGTAATAGTTATATGGAAGTTATAGTAATTATTGTAAAATTTTAGGATTGTGGTAAGAGGTTTCGATATAGGAATCATAAGTGCCCTGCCCCATGTCATAGGTATGTTCAATTCCCAGCCTTGCTTGCTTACCTTGTTATATCTTTCAAGCATACTATGTGTAGATCCATGTGCACTTTGTTTAAATGATATTTTAATTAGAACATGCATATGAAAAATATCTGTAAGGTTCTATAAGGATCTCATTCCTGCAGTTGACTTAGTAGTAGGACCATTTCATTTAAATGATTAGAAATTGCAAGATGTAATTATAAGTCTCTTCAAACAGTTTCTTGATAACTGGTTTTATTCTTCTAGAGGCCACTGTGCTCCTTGTCCTATGATGGTTGTGATCTCTTGCGCTTGTGGCAAGACAAACCTTAAGGCAAGTACTTCTATTTGTACTCTCTTTATAGTTTATACAAGGTGCTAGATATGATTATTTAAATGACTGATGGGTTCCTTGTTAGGTTCCATATGGTACTGAGATGAATCAATAACCTCCCAAGTGTCGTAAATCATATGTCAGAACTCCTTTATGCAGGCATGCATATCTAAGGTACTAGTGTTAGTTCATCTATTTTTTTACATCGTTGTATTATGCGTTTTTATTGTTATAGCTCCAAATTATGAGCAAATTCATTAAAAGTTGTGCAATATGTTGGGAAATCACTGATGATTTTTACATGGTTTTATTGTCCAACCCCATAAATGCCATTATGGAGCATGCCCTCCTTGTCTATTTATTTGTGAGGAGGAGTACCCCTATGGCCATAAGTGCAAAATAAGGTTTGGATCTCTTTAAGTTAATGAAACATTGGTTAAGAAAATGATTGAGGCATTTTCATATTTCAGATCTTTGGTTTTTTTTTTTTATCTATTATGGTCCAAGACCCCCTCCTAATCCTGATTTTATGTTGAAGCCTAAGAAGGAAAAAAATTCATCAAAGAAAAGGGAATTCCATGCCCTAAATGCTCAGAACTTGTTTGGAGATCATGTGTTGGTCAGCACATTGGAGCAGAAAGGATGGTTTGTATCACTTTCTTTTATTGTTTACTTATTTACTTAACACATTAGCTGAAGTATGGTGCTGGTTTTCTGAATTCTCCTTTTGGTTTGGGGGTGGGTGTCTTCTCATTCTAGATGATCTGCTCAAACAGAACTGAGTTTTCTTGTGAAAATTTATGTGGGAATCCTCTTTGCTATGGCAGTCATTTAAGTAGGTTAGGTAGCTACTTCATCTTGTAAATACACGTCCCAGAACATTAAACTATTGAAGGATTAGTGATAAGAGAGAGAAAAAAAAGAGGTACAAGATAAATGTCGTAGAACATTAAGCAGCGTATCGAAGAAGGCACAACAGTAAAAGGGAGGAAGACAACACTAAAGAGCAGCAATGAGGATTGATTTTTGTCAAGATAAGCTGTACAAATGTGTTTAGTAGATACCTTATTTTTTAATATGATGGCAATTTACCGGTAGTCTTAGTTCTAAGAGAAATTGTGATTATTTAGTAAGTAAAAGAAGTCAATGTTCACTGTTCAGGCAAACATGTTTCTACATAACGGTGCGTGTATGACACTTCATAATTTCCACCCAAAATAGTCTAACATTAAGCATACATGTGAACTATTAGACCTTTATTGAGCAACTTAAAAGATTTAGTTTTAAATTGATTAAACCCAAAAAAATTTAGCCTTAGTTTGGGCTTTTAGCCTACTTTAAGAGAGCCAGCAAGGATGAATCTTTATCAACTTTTGTACATATTTTCTCATAACTAACTCTTGTCATTTGTGCAGTTTTCTCATCAAGTCTTAGAGGTTTTCTTACTGTACTTGTAAGATAGTTGAGCCTTAAAGTAGTCCAGTACTTTAGGGAAATGTTGTATAAACAAATCCAGAGAGGGATCTTCTTGATAATGGTTTTGTCAAGGTGTAATCAAGGGCGGCACCATTTCCTAATAAGCATAGGGTTGCCTCTCCATTGTCAAGTCCTAACTCAAGAATTTGGAATAAACATACAGATTCCCTGAACTTATAGAGAAAGATGTCCTCCCCAAAGACTAGGAACTGTTTAAGGCCAAGTTTACTATAGAGACCTTTAGTCTAAGCTTTAATAGATGGATAAGGGAGACATTTGTTAAGGAAAAGCTAATTAGGATGGTGCTCCATTTGGCTACTCTTACTTGCAGAACTTTAAGTGGGAGGAATAATGTCTTAATAATATTCTTTGGTTAATTGTAAGTCTTTAAGGACGACAATAGGTTGACCATGTTGCAACTTAGTTCCAGGCTTTTAAAGGAGCTTGAGGGTTAGGGGGACACCAGAGAAAAAATGGAGGTAGGCGATATAGGAGAAGGTAAAGGGTGAATGATAGGCAAAGGAGTAGTGGCTTGAACCAAAGGAGTTTTGGATGGAAGGGAGGGGAAAACCTCTATAGAGGATAAAATGGGGGCTGGGATATCTTGAGGGGAAGTTTGAGTGGGAGATAATGGTTTGGAATATTGGAGACTGTTTAGGAGTTCAAGTTTAGGAAGGGAAGACTTGAAAAGATGTTGATATGATGTGAATGGAAAGAGAAGAAGGAAGGAGAAGGCCTGGAGAGTCAGATGAAAAAGGAGGAGGCTAGAGAATTGGTGAAGATGGTTTATAATTATAACTTAAGGAAGGGACGATTAGGGAAAGACCAATCCCCATACTTTAAAGGGAAAGGTTTTTAATATGGTGTGAAGAGTTAGTAGAGTTGTTGGATAATAGGTTGGCAAAGTTGCTGGATAATAGGCTGAGATTTTGGATAGAGCTCATACCTCTCTCACAAAAAAAAAGGCATTTTGAATTTTTTTTCAACTCAGTATCCAAACCTTTAAAATTTTTTAATTAAGTAATCAAACTTTTATAACCTTAATAACTCAGTTCACAATATTAACTCTTTTTAGTATTTTTTGATTTGATTAAAATAATACGTGGGCATTAACTTGAAAACCATTGTCAATTAATTATTCACGTGGAATAAAATATCAAACTTAATAATATGTGGGCATTAACTTGAAAATCATTGTCAATTAATTATTCACGTGGAATAAAATATCAAACTTAATGTGTGAAAGAGGTTATAGGTTCAGTGTTTTAGTCCAAGTGGATGATTAGTTAGCAATTACGTACTTGCTCAAGTAGACATCTGCATGTCATGGACAAAGAAGATTCTATTAGCCAAATCAATAAAATGATAACAAAATTAACATTTTGAATTGAGTTGTTAAAGTTATAAAAAAATTGGTCAATAAATTAAAAAATTTTAAAGTTTAAGAAATGAATTAAAAAATCCAAAAAGTTGAGCACTTTAAAATATGTTATCCCTTTCAAAAAATCTACTTGTAATTTAATTTTAATTTTAGAAAATAATATTAGGATACAATTATTGAACTTTTTATTTCAAATTATGATTTTGTAAATCATTAACATAATATCATATGTCAAAATAATTTCATATTATTAATGAATTATATTCAGTAAAAACAATGTCTAATTACTGAGATAATACATGTTAAATATTTTTTTAATAATTTGAACCGCAAGCTTTTAAAAAATAGTTAAGCTTTTGAAAGTTTATGACAATTAACCACTTCTCTTCGTAATATTTAGACCTGCGGGCTTCTTTTAGGATTTGGGTCCGACAAGGCTGAAGGCAACAAAACATAAACCCTATTTTAGGGTAAAGACAGTCTAGAATAAATTGACGAGAGAGTCAATGTGTCCTTTTTCCTACTTAATGTTGTAAGAAAGAGTGAGTTTTAATTGATGACGTAACGAGTGGCAGTAACGTATGTTGGGCCTTATCCCTCAAAAATAAATGGGGGTATTTAAGGGGCATAATCATGGTAAAAAATCCGAAACGAGATAGAATATCTAATCCATGAAATGGGTGGGTGCTAACTGTGAGGTGAGGCCCTTTATACAAAAATTGACAGGCCATGGAAAAAGAATAATGGAGTTTTAATCAAAGTGCATATACTGCTTTCATCAAATTGACGCTGTCCAAAACTTTCTTGAATTAACAAATTTGTGGTGAGAATAAAATGAAGAACCAACTAGTTGATTAGTTCCTTAATAAGTACTCAATATAGACATTAGCATATACATATGCATATATATAAAAACAATGATCCAATCTTAAATTAGAATTATAACCGTGTTACGTCGACTCCTAACAAAACAAAGCATAATGGGCACTACCTAGTCAGATGTGAAGTCTTTCTTTCCTGAGCCAGGTAATGGCGTATGGGAAGATATAAAATTTTTTATTCTATGTGACTCCTGATTTGAATAGAGTATAATAATGAAGATGCCAACTAAATCAAATCAACCACTTTATTTCTTTCTGTTTTGGCCAAACATGAAAGTACAGTACTAGCATGTCATGATTGTGCAGAACCCCACCAGTTAAAGAAACGAACCTTTCGTCAAAGCTATAACCACAAGTTGAAGCATCATAGTATGCAAGTGGAGGAAGCACTTCAATAATATCCTCATCTCCGGATATCGTAATGCTTTTCGTTAACTGTCATTGCAACTGAATTTATAAGAGAAAGTGTTCATTGAGATAACCACATTAGCTGTCCTGACGTGATTTGGAAAGTGACCTCACTTAAATTGTCTAATATGGTTTGAAAGAGACATTCCACCCGTCAAAACTTGGATCAGTTCATGCTGTGTTTGTATGATTGTCATCTACGAAATAACAACGTAAGAACACATAATTAACCCATTTTAACCTTAAATAATGCTCAGAATTTGAGACCATCTACCTAGCTGGCGGACACGGTGATTAAAGAATTCTATATCAAAATACTTGATTTTAAGCTAAAGTTCCTTTGTTATCTCTCTGATGTACTATATAGGATAGCATAAGCATTTATTATGAATAAATACAAGCGGTTGCAGGACCTCTGCTTGCCTTTCCTGGTGTATAAGGCTAGAGAATGATGCCATAATGGGGTCCGTCAACAATCGAGTATTGGAACGCCAAGATTCCCACGCACCATAAATCATAATAAAGAGATCTTGAACAAGATCATGGTTGAATAAACAAAGAGTTATAACTTATGGGAATCATTGAACTAATAAAGGTTCGATTTTAATGTTATATAATAGTTTGATTGAGTAGTTAAAAGAGATTACGATTCTAATTTTAATTTTAATCAATAACAAGAAGTACTTGTCTCCTTAGACCAACAGCTCGATGCTATAGCGGGGCAGCCTATATCAATTCTATAAAACTCTGTAAGAGTTTGAGCTTCGTAAGAAATCTATACTCTATATCCATTTTTTATTCACTTTTTGCGTTTTTTACGGTAAAAAATTAATAGTTTCCAAAGACAAAACTGACCCCCGATTTCTAGAGCAGAAATGACTGCATCAAAGCATTGGATGAACCTTTTCCTCTCCTACAAATTGCTAAATGGTTTTGCAAATACATGCATCTCATCCCATCCCAAATAACAAAGCCTCTAAATAAATCATTGATGGTAGTTTCAAACCAGAATTTATGTTATATAACATATAGGGCTGTGTAACTATTGAAATCTTAAAAACTTATATATGTTTGCTTCCCAGAGAATGGACCCGTTGGTCCTATAATATTCCAAAGAAAAAATTTGATTATTGACCCAAAATGTTACTATAGTTTTATTAGGAATTGCAGTAGTACCAGTTAGTAGGTACTAACAAAAGAAAATAATTGATCTAAAAAGGTCCTAGTGGTCGTAAAGCTGATAAGTAATTACTTATAGTCAATTTTTATTTGTCTTCATTATTATTTGATTATGATTTCTTTGTGATTAATAAAATCTAGTTTGGTCAGATATAATAACATGTAACTATCATCACTAGGCATCCAAATCAGCATGACTATTTAACCCAAAATGTTGCCAGGAACATAACTCATTTTACTGATCTAAACTTTTTAACTTGGAAGACTTACTCACACTATATCTACGAAAAGCATCTTCATCTGTCAATGTATTATCAAATCAACCTGCTGAGAGGTAGACCACATCCTACTGGATGGTGGTTGCCAGCAATTACCAAGGACTGAATACAGGCAAAAAAAATCCTACAAGTTGTCGTTGGTCGCAGCTTGAAAGAAACAATTCCAAATGGGTTTAGCTAGCCAATGTTGTTGTTTAACCCATCATGGATAATATATGGAAAGGATCTTTGTAACATTCCGTTACTCATGTTAAGGCTAGAATAAAAAATTATGAGAAATTTATGTGAAATTAGAAAAATGCACCTCATGCATAAGTTATTTCTGACATGCACATTTTTACGCATTCGTATGATTGTACATGCATTCATTGACATTTTTCGGGTACAATTGAGTTTTTAAATGTTATTAAATTGTGTTTTGGTCATTTTGGGTGTATTTCGAAATTTTTGATGAATTTTAGAAATTTTTGAAAAAAAATTGAGTATTTTTGGATTAAAAAAAAGTAGAACTATGGACCAATTATTTCGTGACATGTAGGATACTTAATTAGTTGACAAATGGCAGTATGAATGAATGCCAAATGAACTAGTAATTAAGAAACATGTGGGAGCCAAAGGAGGTGATAAATGGCTTACATGCCAAGTGACACATGTTAAGGTAGTTTGGAGACACCTTGCACCTAGTTGAATTAAGCTAAGTTGCTGCTGGAAAAATCCACCATCTTCTTCTCCTTTCTCCACCGAAAGTTGTTGCTAACATATAACTCTGTAGTTTGGGTTCAACCTTGCTAAATGACCAGATCAACGTAATATGTTTAACCTTTACAAGATAGTCAAAGCACTAGATTTTTGTTGTTCCTGTTTTTACCTTTACTTTGTGACAATCTTGCAATCTTCGAGGGCTAGATTTAGCTTGAGGTTTTGAAGGAGATGTTGAGCTTAACAAGTAAGTAGAAATCTGATCTTTAAGGCATGTGATTATGATGATTGAATTATGAAAGATTGTATAAGTTGTTGATGAGGATGTATGTTGGAATGTTATGAACTAGAGAATTTTCATTGAATATACTTCGGTATTCTAATTATAAATTGAGATGTAGACTTATGTATGAGTTCATTCTTAATTCAAATTAAACTAGAGACATATTTTTACAACTTTACTGAAGAGGCCAAATGTTAATTCTATCTTTAAGCATTTCAAAATCTGGCTGGAAGTATAGTTAGGAGTTCTTCACAGTTTAAAAACAGTCTAAACTCTTTTGGATATAACTTTCAGTATACTGAATCAAATTGTATGGTTCTAGTGTTATTATAACTAGAAACATAGTGGAACAATTGTATAAAAGAAAGTGTTATTCAAATACACCATTTTCGTTGTCATAATGATCATGCAAAGTTATCCCGAAAGGGGGGTGTTAGGATGAAAATGTTGAGGTGTGATGGAATTTGACAACTAGAATATTTTTACTGAACATGCTTCGATATTTTGGGTATATTTTGACCAGTAGATTTACAAATGAAATGATTCTTAATTTAAATAGAACTAGAGACGTTTTTCTACAAACTTTAAGAAGAAAGTGAATTTGAATTCTGTCTTTAAGGGTCTTGAAATTGAGCTTGAAGGTAAGTCTCAGCTTAGGCTATAGCACTACCAGGAATAGAAATCTTGTCCTGTGGTTATTGAATAAACTGTATTGATGTATGCCGAATTAGGCTGAGTTGTCTTCACCAAAGTTGTAACTTATTCTCTTAGCTTTAAATTGGTATAAGGTTTGTAATTAGAGGGTATGATCATGTACTAGCCAAAAGTTCACATGTGCACAGTCTTTGGTATTTTATGCATAACTCATTGAATACTAAATCAAATTGGATGATCTTGGAGTCATAAGAAACTTAAGACACTGTAGAACAATTTGTAGAAGGAAGTTTTGCCTAATTTTATCATTTACCCTATCAGATTAATTATGAAATGTTCCCCCGAAATCATATGGGTAGAAAATCTGAAGTAGTCAATTAGGTTATGATATTGATTTCATATTGTTTTATAATGGTCCAAATTATAAATACAAATGATATTAATGAGGACTTGATATCTGAATGTTTTGATGATTAGAATCAATATGATGCCCCAAAATTGTCATTGAACATGCATTGTGTATGCTTTTTATATATTGATGTGCATAAAAGAACACTTGTACATTTGTGTAAAAATGTGATATTTGTGAATGTGTTGTATATGTTTTAAAGGAGCACATTGGATGCCAGTCAGATATTGCCGAACCATCCAGGCAATAGCTTCGTGGAGCGTACTGTGAGTCAACCTAGATAAATTTTCTAGGATTGATTTAATTTGATTTGTTA
>JANQBM010000002.1:15894838-15910449 GCA_025594535.1 Erythroxylum domingense | reverse complement strand
ACATCTATCCATCATTTATCTTAACATGTCCAATCATACTATAAATCATCATGTCATATTGAATCAAATTAACATACAATTAGAATCAAATTATCCTAAAAGTAACTTCCTACATCCATATTAATAGTAATTACATCAATAATTGCATTGAAATCAAAAGCATAAACCTTTACACCCTTACTAAGATTTCACTCAGTACACTCTAGTGTTTAGGTGAAAAGAATCAAACTCTTAATCATTGTATAGTAGAACTCTTACCATATGCTTGCAATATTATCACATCTCCACCACTTATGTATAAGCTAGAAACAAAAATCAAAAGGTCTTCATACAGGTTGTAAAAGGGCTTAGGTATAGTATGGTTGGGCTAATAAAAAAGGTTGATTGAAGGAATTTCCTAAAGAGAAATTACATGAAAGTTGTTTACAATAGATACAAATCCTTTTATTGCAACTCCATTGGTACCATGTACTTTTCTTCTTTTCTTTTTCTATGCTTTTTTTAGTCAAAATAATTTGAGCATTCACTACCAAAATTAAAGAAATAATGGACCTTTCAAGAATTTAAAGTCTCAAACAAGCAAGTAATGTAAATACCTTCAGGGTTCAAAATAGCAAAAAGGCTTCAAATAAAAATAGAATAAAGGTTAACAATATGGTTATAAGCAATGACAAAAGTTAAGTCTCAACTTGGTTATTCCTAAAGATAAATTTAAGGTAAAGTAATTATCAAAAATAGGCTAAAATAAATTGTTAAATCTAAGTGTCTTCATCGTACAATGATTTTAATTTAACAAATATAATGCCTATATATAAAATAAAAAAAAGTTTCAACTATGCATGATAACACACATGAAAGAAATAAAAGAGTTTAAAATTTTTGAAATTTTCTCTATTTGATTATTTCAATGAATACTAAAAATTATGACATAAAAAATTATTCTAACTATCGTCCTTTTGCATACTAATTCAAATCAATATTCAGCAATGAAGGTATTAATGGACGGATTTCAATTAAGTCACGATATTAGTTTATAAAAATTTATAATCAAGATTATAATAAGCTTAAAGAAATCGTTAAAAATTCATTAACCCCTTCTCCACTTAAAGCTATACATTGTCCCTAATGTATATAATACAAGTATATATAATAAGTGAGAAGGTTTGTGTTACTTTCTTGAATATGAAAATTTTTCTGAATTTTGATCCATTTAATATTAGACTAACATCCTTTCCAAATAGAAATAAAAGGAGATTAAAAACAATAAAATAAAATGAAAATAAAAATGAAAATAAAAATAAAATAAATAAAAGTTAAAATAAAATTATCTTAATTCATAGGTTATCTTCTATACAGTGCTTGTTTAACATTGTTAACTTGACATATCCTGCATGTTTCCCCTCATCCTGGTTCTATGATTAGTGACTTACTTCCACCCTCTTTTTTTTCCATAAAGTGGTTTTATATCATGTAAACAAGCCACATGTTGCAAGATAAAAATAAGAGCAGAATCTATCAAATTAATAAATCCTATCGACTACATTAATTCCCTTTTTAATGAAAAACTGTTAATAAAATATGGGATAATGAAACTCCCTGAATCATTTGCTAACTCGAACAATTTGTCTTTAAGAAAGTGGGAACCCTCTATTCTTAAGGTGGCTACCAATGACTCATAGGTAGTTTCCTTGTTTAATTCCCCTATAACTTCTTCCTTAACCACCTTTGTCCCCTCTTCTTCTTCTTCTTCTTAGAAACAGGTTTCTGACTCATATTCTTCATTTACCTCCTGCCTCTCCTCTGATTCCTCTTCTTGGATGGAGACTTCCTCTTCTTCTACATCTACTATCTCTATCATATCTTCATTCTCCTTTACAACAACAGCAGTTACCTCCTCATTTTCTTAGAATGATGCTTCATCTATGAAACCAACCACCCTGTCGTATCAAGATGTTTAAGTGAAGAAACTCTTTCGTTGAATTCGCATTGGCTAGCTTTAAGTTTGGCAAGGCATTACATTACTTTATATGTATTGCTTTCTTCTTCTTCTTCCTCTTCTTCTTCTTCTGGGAGCTCATTTTCATTCCTTAGAATGATTTTCATTCCATGTTCTTTAGAATCTGTTTCCCTAGGAATAGGAAAATTCCTTCGCATCTCATCAGCTATTATCTCTGCTAGATGATCGATCCAATTCACCATATTTTGAATACAAGCATTTGTTTCCTGATGCCTCATGATTGATTCTTGAAAAAAATTAGTCATCATATCTTCCAAAGTTGGCTCCTTAATTTGAGGTGCTTGGTACTGTACAAATTTAGCTGGAGCATAATCATTTCATTCATAAGCATAAAAGTTGCTTCATTCCAAATTGTAAATCTTCTCATATGTTACACCTTGAAGTTGATTGTATATGTTCAATTTTTCCCATATATAGGTTGGTAATCAACATTTATGATTGTAGTTGTTACTCCAAAAAATGTCTCAAAATGATGTGGCTATCAGTTGAGCCTCCGAAAATAAGTAGGGAAACCTCTCTCTCCTATACGGTGATGTTGCATATTACGAAGACATGTTGTAGCTCCCATATGAATAATGCTCGCTGCATCCTTCCATTATGAGTTATAGTTATGACATTAAAACTTAAACCTTAAAATAAACCACAAACACACTGTTAATAAAGAGAAAGTTCAAAAGAAAATTAAATGAATTAGAGTAATAGGATTCAAGTGTTCCTAATATCAATGTCCTCGGAAGCAGTGTAAAAAACTTGATTAGTTTATTTCTATATCAATATTAGTATATCTGCGAGTGCACAACATAATTGTAGATATCACTAGCAAGTATGAGTCAAATCCCTCGAAGACAATGAATATTAGTAATTACCATTATCCTATTATCAAGTCTACGAATTTATTTTGATTTTAATAAAGAAAATAAAACTTAAACAATTAAAATAAATATGAAACAATATTGAGCAAAGAATAAAGAAATCACTTAGAAATAATTAATATTAAATTTTAGTTTATAGGTTATGAATCCCTTTAAATTAAATAGTTGACCTTTTATTATGCAATTATTTTATTGACTATTGAACCGTAGGAATTCCTATCGTTTGCTAATAAATCACTTGAGACTACAAACAATAATTTTAGAGTTATCAACTAATATTATTCAGGTTAAATGTACTAAGATTGCTTTACCGATTTATATATTCTGCTTTTAGGTTTGACTCTAATACAAAGGATTTATATTGACCTATCTCTAGGTTTGTAATCAACTTCTTTCAATTACAGTAGATCTATTAATACAAAGTAATTTTTATTCTCTATACTATAAGATCAAATTATGTACTAGTATTCTGGATCTATAAACACATAATTGAATCACAATAGATCAATTAAAACAATTGAATTAAATAAAAGAATCAACGCATATTATAACACGAACTAGGATTCATCTCACCTAGAAATTAAAGATGTTTAGTTACACATGATAAAAAATGAAATCAAATATAAACAGAAAGGAAAAAGAATAGAAAACAAAGAGTTCATAATTCTAAATCTCTCTTCTTTTCTATCGACTGTTCTTACAAGGTAGACGTTTGATGATGTGTTTTATTTGACTTGTTGATGATTTGTTCATATTTTCCATATCTCTGGATCAATATTGCCCATTATAAACGATCTCTACATCTTGAATCACCTCTGTAAATCTCTTCTCTTGCTCTGTCTTCGTTCACGTTTTCTTAGAGTAAATTTTAGGATTTTTGGGAGATACATAGCCTAATACATAGGTGTTTACTAGACCATGTACACTTTAAAATCCCTATAATTTGTGATTCTACACAACTTGAGAGATGTACACAACCATATACATTGTCGTGTATCCCTTAATTGCTTTAAAACTTTGTTTTATGGCACTTTTTCATTTGAATTCTTTTCCGTTTAGTCCATAAAGGCAATTATAACCTATAAATGCACTTGAAACGAATTAAGTACCAAATATATAATAAAAGAAAAAAATATCAAGCAAAAATACATTAAATATAAGGTATAAATATGGCTAAATATATGCATATATCATAAGCCTATTATTAATTTTTTTGATTTCTTTTACAAATGGCTCAATGTTTTTGAAGTCTATTGATGCATATTACCTAATTAGGACTGCTAATTCTTTATTTGAAATAATTGATGAAGCTGAAAAAATATAGTTAATTCGTTACTGAAAATGATTATGCTTATAAAGCAACTGGAAGAAGATTATAAAGCAAGTATAATTCTTTTTATTAGACTCCTTGTATTGCACATTACATTGATATGCTAGGTATTTTCTTATTATTGATGAGATCGTGCTAAAAGCAAAAAAGGTAACCAAGTTCATCTACAATCGTGCATGGGTTTTGAATTTAATGGGAAAGGATTTCACTAATAGTAGGAATTTGTGTTGTCTTACTATTACAAGATTTGCAACAAATTTCTTATTACTTTAGTGTTTTATTATGATAAAGAAAGCGTTGAGACATATGTTTACAAGTGATAAGTGGGTTGCATCCTAGCATGCTAAGTCTAATGCTGGATTGAAAGTTTCTAGAATTATACTCGAAGATACTAAAATTTGGTCTCAATGTCAAAGTGTCATATGAGTTTGTGAGGATACTTCATCTGGTTAATAGTGATAAAAAGGCAATAATGAGTTATTTTTATGATGTCATGAAGAGGGCGAAGGAAACAATCAAGACCAATATGAAAAATAAGCGTTCTTTGTACACACCCTATCTTGGAGTCATTAATGAGATATGAGAAAGACAATTTTACTCTATGTTGTTTGCAGATAAGACATTTTTGAATCATAGTGTCTATTTTAGACCAGGTTTTACAAAAAAACTAAAGTTAATAGGAGAATGTTATTAACTATGACAACAATTGTTGCCTATCAAATGATGCAAAATCTTCTAAGCTCACAAGAGAAGATTTATAAGGAGGCTTCTAAGGATTTTGGGATGCTAATAGCTATTCGTCAAAAAGAAAAACCTATTCAAGGTTTTTTTTCACTTTTGTTACTTGCTAAAAGTTAATCATTACTTTATTTTTGTTTATAATAATACTACTTTTGTTATTTTACAACTTACAATTACTTGGAGGAATCAATTCCAAAGTGGTGTTCTAGAATTGCAAAGATTTACAATTTGAACTTTAAGTTAATGTGTGAGTACAACAAGTTGTGGAAGAAATTGAAGCACATTTGAATTCATTCATTCCAAGAAAAGGAATAGATTGGAGCACAAAAGAATGAATGATTTGGTTTTTGTTTGATACAATTTAAAACTTCAAGAAAGGTATGTTATTTTCATTATTAAATTAGATGTAATATCTTATGATTTTTTAGTAATTTAATTTTATTATTTACTAAGACTCTTAATAGAACAAGTAGTTCAGTTAGATTCAATTTGTACCGATAATATCTATTTTTGGCATATTGGATTTTTTAGGAACTTGATTTGATAGATGAAAATGACTTAGAAGATAATCTTAGATGAAAAAACATTGACATGTTATTTGGTGTAATGAATTTAAATGATGGTGATAATGAGACTCTTCTTAATAATAAAGATTTTGTACCAAATAAGAATCGATATTTTTTATGTAATTATTATTTATTACGTAATAAAATTGTAATATTTTTAATAATTTATATTGTTTTTAATTTTATATTTTACATCTGCAGTTATTATTTATATGTGAAAAATAATATTAATAAAAGTAAATAAATTGTTATTTTAAATTAAGACATGGTTAATGTAAAGAAATAAATTATAAAATATAATATACTAACAAACCATTTTACAATTTAAAAAAATAAAAAGAACTATTTCATAAATTTAAAAAATTACTCAAATACCTACCTTATTCATAACATTGCATTTCTGGATATGGTTGCACTACATTTCCCACAAAAGAAATAAAAAAACACCGATCAACCTTCTAAATCCAAGAATAGTTCTTTGGAATAAACTGTTACAAACCTCGGACAAAAGATCCGTAAACAATACCAATTCTAGACTCTGTTGGTGAGTTTCTTGTCTTAAATGGAGATGCCATGTGATTCGTGTTTTTGCTCAGACTCCACTTACAGAGCGCGCATACACGAACACATAAATTTAAATGAAACTTTTGTTCCTTGATATAGTTTTAGCTATATGTCCTTCGGCTGCACCACCTTGTATTCATATTCAAAATCAAATGAGTCCACAAGAATGCCCCTTAAATATAAATTGTTATTGCCCTATTACAGTTGCAAAATGGCACAATTCGATAACCAGTGGGCGGAGATGAGCTGGTAATATGTAATTATTACTACAACACTTTGAAATCTTTCTCCTGCACCTTGACAGTACCTGCTAATAGACAACTTACCTTGAACCCATTTTCATCTATCTCCTGCACCTTGACAGTACCTCCTAATAGACAACTTACCTTGAACCCATTTTCGTACTTTGTGGGTGAAGAATTACTAGCTCTGGCAGTCCAAGCATAATCTATAATGCTGGTACTAGAGAGTCTCTTAACCATAGTTGTTTCAAGTGATTTATGAATGAAACAGTCCGCACCTCACATCAGCAACAAGATGCCGGATGTGTGGGGCATACCATTTTACTCTCTCCACATGCTCTATTGATATCTCCCAACAATGACCTGCAAATGATCGGAATCAAGTGTTGGATAGCATAACCTCAGTATCAACTGATTCAACATTCACTAGGTTCCACGAAATTGTACCTTCTAGTTTGGCAATTTCATCTATAGATCTCAGAACATGTTGACTCCAAGAAACCTCTTCTGAGTCCTTTACGTTACCGTGTACATGCAACATTCCACCGTCATCTCTGCAATAGTAGCATCAGACCATAAAATATGAAAGAGAAAGAGAGAGATGCCACATATTAAGTAGCAAAAGCTAGAATAATAAGTTATCAGTATTTTATCCTTTTCTTCTGCCTTTGGCTCACAATTACTAAAAGCAAATGCCAAATGGTGCATAAAACAGAAACTATTGTTACGGAAAATTCCAAAGATGTGATATTGTCAAATGTGCAAATGAAAGCAAAAGAACAAGTTTAACTGTTTCAGCTCTAATGTAGACTCAACTCCAAGAAGTTTCAACCCGTCATTGGAGCATAACCTTTCGGACAACAAAGTATGTGGATGTTGTATATCTGCATTTCAGCAGTCTTCCAAGATTATCGAGACAAAGCGAAAATAATGTTACAATCATTCACCTCAATGCCCTAACAGCAGTTACCCAACTGGTCTCACTAGAGGGGAGAAGACCAAGACATACTCGATCAGCCACTCCCTGCAATAAAGCAACTAATAAATTCCATCACAATCTTCTTCTGTTAATTCAAACTTTCATGGTAATTCTTTTTAGAACATAATGAAGAATAGTCCACAGTCGACAGAAATAAAGCCCCTTAGCTGGAAGTCGGTTGCAACACTAGATTAATAAACCACCAAATCTTAACCTCCATACACCAAGTTTATTGCGATTGTTTAAAAACAAATAATTTAAAAACACAATCAGCCATCCAGTGATCAATTAATAAGTATTCATTTGATCAGTTTGAGGACAGGCAACTCCGTCAATTCATGGGCCACAAGCATTGTGTCCATCTAATACAATTTTATGACTATCACACATTGCACGGAGAAAACACCATCTCAAACAATCTCGTCTTTTGTGTTCAGGAAGAAAAACAAGGGATGGGGCAGGGTAATTGGGAAGCACCTACGAGGATATTTAGAATATAATATAAGAAGTGGTGCAACATACTTTAGGTGCAGTCAATCGATTATCTCCTTCAAGTACAATGCACCGATCGGAGACAAAATTCTTTTGGAGGTTTCTTTTAAGGGCCTCAACAGCATACGGATTCCATTCACAAGCATAGACCAGCTTGGCTTTAGCCCTAAGCAATAAACAAAGAATTCAAACAGAACAAAAAGAAAGATGTCACTGAAGTAACTTATCAATAGTTAGGAGGGCAGAAAACAATTATTTGGATAACAAGCAATGAAATTATGTGCATGAGAATTTCACAATTCAGGAATGTAACTCAATTTAACATGTTATGCTCAGAAGGTCTTCAAAAGACAACCTATCTGATGATAAGAAATTTCGCAGGCAAATTGGTATAAAGAATGCCAATTCAACGTGATATATCCAGTCTGGGTGTGTATATATATATATATACATATAGAGAGAGAGAGAGAGAGAGACCTTAAACAAACTATACATAGAAGCTAGAGAGAAAGGAAAAGAGAGACCTAAAACAAACCGTAAACCTCGACTTATAGCATAATAATCTAAAGTACCTGACAAGGAATGGCAACACAAAGTACCCAATCCCAGCAAACAAATCCACTATAACCTGATCTTCACATTTCAGATGAGACATACGAAGCTTCTCAGAAAGATTACCCCAAGAGAACATGCACTTGGTAGCATCAAAAGAATAAAGAATTCCATTTTCTCGATGATCAACCCAACCATCATATCCAAACAGAATCTCCAAATTACTGTCCCTTGTTCCAGTTTGTGCAATTCGACCCTATCATAACAAACATTTAAGAAAAGTGTGCATGAATGAGAATCAATCTAGAACTTTTGTATGCAAAAAGAACCCTTCACAACAAAATTTACGACAACTTCTACATCATTTTTCTTTTGATACAAATTTCTTTTCTACTTTACAACAATTAGAACAGAATAGTATCACAAATTTGCTCAATACGTGCACAAGATGATGCATAACATGGCCTTATCCTACTAAATTGGCCATAATAATCCATATCCATCCATGCAAGTACGAGTCACATGATTACATAATGGAGAGTGGCGAAAGTAAGCATAACCAATGGTCTTCCCAAATTATAGTTGCTGCACTGTAATAAACCATAAAGTTGATGCATGTTAGATCCCTCCATTGTTAGTATGATTGTTAACTAATTTTTCACTCATAATCATAACCAATGGTCTGCCCAAATTATACTTGCTGCACTGTAAAACATATACCATAAAGTTGATGCATGTTAGATCCCTCCATTGTTAGTATGATTGTTAACTAATTTTTCACTCATAATCATAACAAATGGTCTGCCCAAATTATACTTGCTGCACTGTAAAATATATACCATAAAGTTGATGCATGTTAGATCCCTCCATTGTTAGTATGATTGTTAACTAATTTTTCACTCATAATGTAA
This sequence comes from Erythroxylum domingense, assembly GCA_025594535.1. Taxonomy (NCBI): domain Eukaryota; kingdom Viridiplantae; phylum Streptophyta; class Magnoliopsida; order Malpighiales; family Erythroxylaceae; genus Erythroxylum; species Erythroxylum domingense. Next base: position 15,901,183 of record JANQBM010000002.1, on the reverse strand, counting down.
CTAAACCAAAGATTCTGAACATAGTTACAGATTATCAACCGTGCAAGTATGAGTTACATGGTTACATAGTAATTGAGAGGTAACATAGAATTACACATAACCAATGGTCTATCCAAACTGTACATGCTGCATTGGAATATGGATCACGTAAAGTTGGCGCATGTAAGATCCCTCAATTTTTGGTATGGTTGTTAATTAATTTGATATTCACTCATAATGGAACTGAACAAAAGATTTTGAACAACACAAAAAATACAATTAAGTTTCTTTCTATTCCTGTACCATTACCAAAAACTTGCTTTCTACAGCACACAATACAAATTATCATCAACCAACAAGCAACATGCATCCAATTAACAAACCATAACATACCTGGCGAGCCAGGCGACGAGCATTTAGTGATCTAGCAATAATAGGCCAAAGTTCCTTGCCAATGGTGTTCCAGGCTGGATCCTTGAATGATGTCACTGGAAGCACAACAATGTCACCAAGTTGTTCCCATCTGAAATTAAGAAATTTTGTTGTCTCCTTCAATCATATTAACCTTAAGCCAGAAAAGCATACATTTCTAAGTATCAATGAAGAACATGGACCAATTATGACATTAAAAACATTTAAAAATCAAAGAAATTAAATTACAATTTCATACCTAGTAGGCAGCTGTTCTAATAAATCTACTGGTAGACCTTTATGTTCTATTAAAGAGGCTACAGCTTCTTTCATTATTTGCAAAGAAGACTTGGCAGTTTTTCTTATTTGAATACCTTCATCAGCCAACATGGTGGCACCACATTCCTTTAGAAGCTTAAAGGCCATAAGACATGAGGCCCCATCTGACAAAAACTCTTTTTTAAATAATCTAAGCATATCTGCGTCGTTCTGCCCTCCAAGTGCATCTCCAAACTGATGCTGCATTTTCAGGACCACAGCATGCAGTTTCTCAGTGATAGGGAAACAAACATGTAAACCATCCTTCTGTGAATAAACCTTCCTCCCAAGATCTAGCCAACCTAACTTCTTCAGTATGTCCTTCCCTAATTTGGCATATTTTCTTTGAAGTATTATCACCCAATGTGAAGCTACCAGTTCATATTTGTCAGGCTTAATATTAAATGTACAACTTTGTGGGGGCACACTTTCAAATTGACAATCTTGATGGCATGCATTGTTCTCTACTTTCAGTTCATCACATGCGGGAGAAACATGATCAGTTCTGATATCTAGTGGGATAATTTTGTCTTTTAGTGACATCAATGGCAGCAAATTCATTTTTAGGGGCTCACTGAACTTTGTTCCAAAGGCATAACAAGCTGCCCCACCACCAAGCACAACAAGTTCATCACCAACAATAGTTGTTGTACTGCGCACCAAAAGTTCTTTACCAATATGATCAATTCTCACATGCCTCCACAAATAGAGCTGGAGATCAAGTAATGCCAACTCTTGGACATGCTGTCTGACTGGGCATCCCCCAATAACCCCAATAAAATTCTTGTATACAAATATGGAATGGGAGAACCTCGCATGTGGATTCCTTCCAGCTGGCTCCTCTTTTCTCCAAATACATGTTTGAACATCAAAACTGTAAAAATCTCCCAGAGCTTTCTCACCATTGTATCCTCCAAACATAAAGATTTTAGATCTATAAGGTACCATTGCATGGGAATGACGGGCGCAAGGCCATTCTCCACTGGCCAATACCTCATTCCACTGCATATTTTCAGTATTAAGGACAAGCAAGGATGAAGAGATAATAGCATTGTTTAGTCCACCAAAAACATAAATGCTTGATCCAACAACTGCTGCTGCATGTCGATGACTGTAGAAGATGTACACGAAATATGAAAGGAAAAAGAAATCAATAGAGATGATGAAGGCAGAAGAAATATAGGCAATTTCATGTTCGATATAAGCATAGTCCTTATAATGGCATACGATTTTTATGACAAGACTTACAGTTCAAAGTAAATAATAGAGGAAAAAGAAAGACGTTAAAAGGCAAAGGATGTAGATACATAACAAATTAAGAAATTACTAACCGGGAAGGAAAAGCAATTCCTGTAGCTTCTGATAATCTCCATTCCTGTTTAGCAGTATCAAACATCCATACATCATTCAGTATGTTTAAAGGATCAGCTCTTCCTCCAATAATATATACACAGTGACCTACAAGAGATGCCGTATGGCCTAAACGAGGGGATGGAGCAACATCAACATTAACTGCTTTTAGAGTGCCACTTAAAGGGTCAAACAACAAAGGTTCATTTCTTCGGGCATGTCTTCCAACACCTCCAAAACCACCAAATACAAGAATCTCACGGTCCAACAAGCAAGCAGAATGACCCCAAAGAAAAAGCTTCTCCGTAGGTTCACCAACAACTACCATTCGATTGACAGAAAAGGGGCAATTTGAAACTCCTAACTTATCGGCAATTCCATCATCACAATAAGAAGCAACATTTACATTCTCTGACGGAGTCGTTTCGGGGCCCACAAAGCCATTGTCCCTCAAAACAGTCAAAAGCCCTTCAGTCCTCTTCCTATTAGCTTCCATCTTCCGGTTAGCGACATCCACGAGGAACCTCACGTACTCCTGCGACACAAGAAGGTTGTCGGAGTCCCCCAACGGAACCTCCATTCTGATTGAACACCGAATTCCCACTATCACCCTTTTCTTCCCCGCACTAGTAATCCCTGACTCCCTAAACCCTGATGATATCGCCAATGAAACCAAAAACTGACCCGAATCAACGTCCTTACACTCCACGGCGATGATCAACGGCTCAAATCGGAAAACCAGCTCCCCGGCGGGAGAAATATGATCGTGGGAGAGGAGGGAGACGACAGAGTCGGGATTTGCATGCTCGTGGGTTATAAAGAGCCAGGAACCGCCACGTGCCTTCTTTTTAGTGAGAAGAGTCGAGGAGTGTTGTTTGGGTTGGGAGAGGATAGAGATACGGCCGGAGCAGGAACTGGTGGTGAAAAAGGAGGGGTGGGCGTTAAGAGTAATGAGGAGTGGGATTATGGGTGCGTCTAACTTGCCCTTGGGTGACTTGTCGGTTTCGGATGATCCCAGTGACTTTAACGTCGCCGCTTTTCTCTTCTCGAACTCCATTATCCCAAAACGTCTCCGTCACTCTGCAACTCTCTCTTTCCGGTGATGGAATTTGTAAGGATACTAATCTACCGAGCAGGCAGATTACGCATGCATGGAGGATCGGCTATATTTCAAAAATTCAGAGTAAGGTAATAAGGGCAGCTGCAAGCAGGAAATATACAATATCCGAAGGAATGCCAGTAAAAGCAATCCACCTCCTCAGTGGTAAAGCAACAGCTAAATAAGAGGGATAATGTAAATCAAGTTTAACTTTAACCTTATTGGAAGCTGGGGAAGCTAGCAGTGAGAATCCGAACAACTATCCAGGCTGTCGAAGAACAGAATCTGGATCATTTTTGGTCGGACGGTGAAAGCACCCAGATGCAGGTTTAAGGTTTTCAAGGAGCATACAGAGGAACTTCTCTTCAAGCTACAGCAGCTGGTTCTATTAGGGCACTGGGACTATTTTCGGGTGATGGAATTAACTAAGAAGGTTTGAAGACGCGTGGTGCCTTGGCATTGCAGCACCTGCTTCCTATTAAAATTTTTTAAAATTATAAAATAATCACTTAATATTTTATAATTTATAATTTTACATTAACTATATCTCTAAAAATTATAATAATAAATTTTTGAAATAATAATAATCTATTTGTTATTATTAATATTATATTTCATATGTTTCACATATAAATAATAATCATAATTAATATAAAAAAATATTTAATCATGATACAATAAAAAATTAATGACAATACAAAATATTTTAAAATATTACAATTTCATTATATAATAAATAATATCTTTTTTTAACCTTATATCAACTATTATGTACTTATTATTATTATTATTATTATTATTATATTTTTTTATCTTCATGTTATATTTTGTTTTCAAGTATATCCTTTGGTTATATTTTATTTTATTTATTTGTATATTTATTGTAATTTTATTTACAGTTTTATTTATTTACTTTTTAACCTGCACCACTCTTTTATTGTCACATCTGCATGCGGGTTTACCGGAAACATCCTTTTTACTATGTAGGAGTAAGGTTGCGCACTATCAGACTTTACCAGACTCCGTTTTATTGCAGAATTTCGGACTGGGTATGATGATGATGAATAAATAATAATTATATCAAAAAATCAAATAAAAAGAATAATAAATATTCATGATTCTCTAACTATTACAATTTACATTAAGAGTTCATGTCGAAGAAATAATTAAATAGAAGTGAAACTTAAACTAAAAATATTTGTAGTTATATTTATATTGCATATATAGAATTTAACATATACATTAAATATAAGTGAAATTAAAAGAATATGAGAATAAAACCTAAGATTTCATTCAATTAAATACTCACTCAAATCGTATTGACTTTAATTCTTATTTGGTGCAAAATCTTTATCATTGAGAAGAGTTTTATATTCTTCATCATTCAAATTCATTTACTAAGTAACATGTCAATACTTTCTCATCCCAAATATCATCCAAGTTGCTCTCTTCTATCAAACTCGCTTCCTCAAAAACTCAATCCACCAAAAGATCAATATGGTTAAGGGAAATTAAATTTATATAACTACTTATTCTATTAAGAGTTTTAGTAAACATATAAAATTAAATCATTAAGAAAAACCTACAAATAGACCTTTCTTAAAGATACACAACACAAACAATAGAAGTTGTTATATGATTATCATGTCTTTTAAAATTAGCTTAGATAACATACTTGCCAAAAATTGATATCAGACAATATGATTAAATCCAGGTAATATTCAAATGTGTTGTTTTTGAAAGTAATGTTTTCCTTATTGTAGTATTGAAAATTTTATTATTACCAGATTTTATCTAAAATATTTATTATGTAAATCATTTCTTTAAGCACTTGAACATATTCGTTGATCAAAGTTTGGTTAATATATGCAACACTAAAATACATTTGTTGAAGTTAATAATAGTAATATTCACATTAAAATTTCGATCTCTTTAAGCACTTGAACATGCTTCAACTACACCAATTTTAGCTTCAAAATAAGATCAATTACACAATAAATGGAAAGTAGAAGATAGCACAATTATCACAAGTTTTAGGTTCTTATATTCATATTCACCAAGTCGTTGTTATTGTTGTTGTCTTTATATTCTTCTTCAATACATCAAAGTGAGTGTTGAAGCAAAATCACTCATTATAGGATGGTATATAGACTGGAAACCTATAATGTAGCTCCCTTGAGGCATATCGGTGAAAAATTTCACGAGCCTAGGAGTCACAGCAAGAACTTGTTTTCTTGATTCACAAGTGTAAATAATGCCACGTACCATAGTTTTAAAATCAATTGTAGGTCATTAATTCAACTGGTTAATACTTAGGGGATGTTGTGTAAAGTTTCGTTATTCTGTAAACTTTGGGGAACATAAAGGATACTAACTATGGAATCACTGTTTGAAATTAACAGTTTTGTAGAAATGAGTAATGTTGATAGATCTTGGATGTATAGACTGATCAAAAGGTTACACGCACTAAGTTTTACTATTATAACTTTGGTAAATTCCGCAAGCGCATGGGTCGTTCGTGTAGTACCTAAGGTGTCGATCGCACAAGGAACCCTAATCTAGTCCTAAAATCTAAGGTCGTACTAAACTACAATAATTCTAAACAAATAACTAATGCAGAAATTAAATCAATCAACAATCAATTGTGAGAAATTAAAGTGCCAAAATGTAAACAAAATAGCAATCACACAACCAATTCGAAATTAACCTAGAAATCACCAAGTGAGAGAAAGGAGATTTTGATTCGAAATTCATGGAAACCTAACCAATTATGCAATCACTGACTTAATGAGTCTAGACAATCCTAAGGTGAATTACTCTCTCTCGAGTTATAATTCTTAACCCTAATTGATGATCCTTAATTTAAATTATGAAATTGCGATCTCTCGATTCGCAATTGGCCTAAAACCTAAATTAGTTATAAGTTGTCTATTAACCTACCAGGAACCTATGCTCGATCTCTCGTTACACAATTCTACCGGTTTGAATCAATTCTTAACCTATCAATTCACCTAAATCTTGTTAGCCCAAATTGATTATTTATACTTGACTCACCCTCTCAGTTTATTGGCAAGTTATTAAGAGCAGAATTGAAATCACAACTAAATCAATAAAACACAATCAATCAATTTTTATTAATCTCAAAAATCAAGATCCAAAGGTGAGTATAAACACAAACTCAACATTCA